>VXBP01005461.1:1960-14181 GCA_013400115.1 Rhinopomastus cyanomelas | reverse complement strand
CCCCAGGTCCCTTTCTGTTTGGCTGCTCTCCAGCCACTCCGACCCCAGCCTGTAGCTCTGCATGGGATTGTTCTGGCCAAAGTGCAGCACCCGGCACTTGGATTTATTGAATGCCATCCCGTTGGACTCTGCCCACCTGCCCAGGCGGTCGAGGTCTCGCTGCAGAGCCCTTCTGCCCTCCAACCCAGCCACATCTGCCCCAATGTTATGCCACATGTGGCTATGCTTTTTCACCATTGAACATTTTCTCTTCCATAAAATAAAATGAAACAGATTGAAGGTAAAAAGTTAATTATTAGGGACTTTTCTAACTGAGTTGCCTGAGGAGACTTTTAAAATACTTTATTCTGCACTTGTCAAAAACTGAAATTGTCCTGTATGCAATGTTTTCCATAGAGCTTTAAAACTTCTAATGGTAGTGTGAATCTGGCCAAAGTTATTTGTTAAAGTGACATACTACTGCAAGAAGACATCTGCCAGCCAGATATGTATTAATATGCATTTGCCAAACAGCTGAATCTCAAACAATAACTGAATCCTGAGTATGAAGAGTTTCCATCTTGCTTCTGTTGCTAAGAGAACTTCTTCTTTTACCTGTGAATCCTAACTTTTAATGGGTTTAAGAAGGAGAGGAGAAGCAACAGAAAATGCATACATCTCAGATGAAGACTGAGAAAGTAATTGAACTTTGCTCTGTCTTTCTGAGAATGTCTGAACTATGTTCTACTCCTTCTACAGTGGTGAGTGTTCTCAGTTTCTCAAGCAAAGAGATAGCTTCCATTTTATTTAGTTAAGTTTGAGCATTTTATACTATGTCAAGTAAGTAGAAGGTTTTTCTGTTAGTTTCTTGGAAACTTAACCTCATAAGTAGTGAAATATTAAGACATGCAAATCCTACTGTTGTTTGGTTTATATTCACAAATGACTTGGATATTTAGATTTATATTCTCTTTTAGGTGATTGAGTATGGAATAAGCAAAGGCTTCTGGAAGGAAATAGAAATAAGCATTTATAATATTTACAAATAATCATTTTATTTTACATATACAGATATATAAAAATATATATGTACATATATTTTTATATATATGTTTACATATATATATGAGGTTTTTTCCTGTGAAACTCAAAGACACAAATCCAGACTGTTTCCTTTCCATTCAGCTAACAGTTAAATAAATACACATATATATGTGTTTTTCTATCTAGCTGAGATAGAGATGAAGACAGATCTATTAAAACTCTCTTGAAAAGACACCAAATTTTCAGCAGAAGTGACTATACATAAGCTAATTGGCTTTTCATTGCTGCTTTTTTTCTCCAATTTTCCTTTGAAACTAAGAGTTGCAGTAATTAAAAGTTATTCTAATTTGTAGCTTTGCATCTGCTCAGTGATAAATTTGTAGGTTTTTATTTTGGATTTTTTAATATTGTTACCTATGACTTTGTGATTTCTACTTGGGATAATTCTCCACACATTAGGCGTAGTTATATTTTTGAGGTAGAAGGCAAGCTGCCTGCTTCTAAAGAGGTCTTTAAGAAAATAGAACACTACAGTGCTGCTCCAGAAATTAATTTCTAATGATTTACTGGTAGGAGGGTATGGCTTACAGTTGACCAGTTAAATATGATTACTGTTTGATATATTGTTTGCCTAATTACTTAAACTAACTCGCTAAAGAAGTTAGCTGATTCTAGTAATAATTTCAGATATGTGATGAACGATATTGTTGTTCTTGTTGATTGGCATCATTTGCAGGAATTCTGTCAGTCCAACAGATAATGAGACACATGTTATATGTCTAATTCAGTTGGATTATTTCCAGTGTTTGGGCAGAATTTAGCACTGGGTGATAAGGTAAAGGAAAAACAGGGATGAAACTGTTGACTACAGATATATCGAGGTGTCAACAGGAGTGATGGAAAATGTCCATATGGGATCTGTATAACTTAGTGGTCTGTTTTGGCATAACTACAAGCGGGTATAGCAGATGTAAATAATTTAACTGAAAAATTAGACTTTGTGCTATAGACTCCAAAGACACATGAAGAACTAAATAAATGTGGAAATACTTCTTACTCTCCTAGATTTTCTGCCACTTTTAAAACTAAGGGTAGAGGGATTTCACTAATACAGGTTTTGGTCAAAATGGATATTGAACAATATCTGTAATATACATAATAATAATAAGTGTAAGTGTATTATGAAAACTTGCCAGGGTTTTATGGACAACTATTTTCTTAAGTACTGCAGTGCATAATGTGTGTATTAGAAATATATTGTTACCTGTAAATGTTTTATTATAATATATAACACAGCTTGGATGGTATCAGTTGTTTTTTCATATCTTATTTCAGACTTGCTACAGTGATTAATACCTGTACATTTTCTTCCAATTATTAAAGATTAATTGTTTTGTATTGTAGGAACAAATTATAGCTAGTTCAATACACATGTTTGGTAGACAGAAATGAAGAATAACTTAAGCTTCTAGATTACATTACAAGAAGTCATTATTTAACCTGCCACACTAGATAAGTTATGCAACCTAAATATATTGACAAGAAATTGTAAAACATCCATTCCTATTCTATATATGTATTGGAAAGTTTGATATCTCTGTCAAACATATATTTAAAATTTTGTGAAATGTAAATTGGGATGAATAAATACCCATCTCTAGCCTTTAATGGGCCTCATATGTCATGGGAATAGTTAGACTAAATTGTTTCTTAGATTCTAAAATTGCAAAATCATGCAGCCTGACAGTGGCCAAACTCGAGAACAGTGAAAATGAAAACAAAATTTATTAACAGAAAGACAGATTAAAACAGCTGTGACTGCCATTTCTGAACTAGACTAGATGGAATTGAATTTATTTTTATGCAAGATCCACTCTACAATGTAAAGAATTGACTTTGGTGGCAAGAGGAAGAACAGGATGTTTGGTTTTCTCTTTTATTTCAAAAAAAAGCATAGGCTTTTTTGAAAAAAAAAAAAGAAGTGAGATTTGCAAGTAAACATTATTAATTTTTTCATGAATTATAAAAAAAATTGCAAAAGCATATATTTTTCTGAGGACTCTTTTTCCCCGAAGTATATTTGTTAATGTTTCAAGAGGTTTTTCCATTTGAGAAAAGTTGTACATTTCATTTCTATCAGCCTGGAGTACAAACACATTTGATTGCTTTTCTCTTTTCCTTTCAGAAATTACCCACATTCTTTCTCTTTTTTCAGTCTTGTTTGATAACCTCATAATTACATTTATGCTACTTCTTGTTGGACAGTAATATTTCTGTAGACTAAAACAGTAAGAAGACAAAGAAAGTGCATTAGTGAATGCTATTGAGAACATGATTTTTCTGAGTCATATTTATCATATTTATTATACTTTAAACCTGTTACTTCAAATAATTCCCAAGATGAAAGAATGAAAGATGGTAAAGAAATCATCTCCTACTACTTTGTAAGAGCATACATGATTCTTAATTCAACAACCCTAGCTTCTTCAGTCTTTCCTGATAGGTTGCTGACTGTTACATTTTTCCCTTGTGCTTACTCCAGTTAACATATTTTTCACTGAATATCAAGATGCAAAATTTCACAGAAGCTCTTCAGAGGATGCTGAACAAAGTTTATACTAATCTATCTTTCCATGTATATTAGAATCATAGAATCATCAGGGATTGGAAGGGACCTCGAAGATCATCTAGTCCAATCCCCCTGCCAGAGCAGGCTCGTCTCACTGGAGAAGCCATGGATTCAGAATCACTCAGGTTTGGAAGGAATCATCATCCATTTCCAACACCCCAGCACAGTTGTGATCCATTGTAGTTTGTTCTGCTTTCTGAACCATTTTCTGCCCACATACAATCTGTCCAATAATTCTGACCCTGTATTTCCACAATTGACTTTTCCTGCCTAAATCTCATTGTTCTTATAGTTCAAGCTATTAAATTGTGGAGTCTGACAGAAAAATGAAAATTTGTTCAATGTTACTTTATTATGGTTCTTGTGAATTAAAAACATGTTTTCCATTGAACTGACAGATATCTTTAGCTTAGTTCCTACAAAATGACATACACCTGTTTTATTTTGCTTCCTAACAACACTAGAGAAAGTATACAGCATTGCCTTTTACCTTGCAGGGCATTCATATAGGATGCATGTGCTTAGGAAGGTGTTATTTGACACAATTTGAAAAATCTCAGCCATTTTGGAATTGCAGGTTTTTTTCCATTGTTTGCGAGTCCTGTTTTTCTGTCATCACACATTCTCTTATAATACTGATTTTACTGGGAAATCCCAAAGTCACTATCTCAGACACAATGTTTACCATTGTGCTTGGGTCAGGTGACAATTCATTATAAGTGGTTCAAAGAAATTTTAATTTTGTGATTCCACTGAGCAACAAGGTATGTATTTATACATAAGATGAAGTTTATTGTATTTAGCTGATTATATGTAACATTTATGTACTTCATAAGATGAGGTTTTATATTTAGCTGATGATAAGTAACATTTTATGAACTTCAGAGGGAGGTCATGCTTTTAGTTAAGCCAATATGGAAGTTTCTCATCTATCTTTAAATGTTTATGAGGTAGCATACACATCTGAACCAACTGAGTTCTTTTTATAGTTACTGTTGAGAAATTAGCTTTTCTGCAGAGTGATTCATGTAACATACTTTCAATATCCCTTTTAGGATGAGATGAATTTCAGCCTTTCAGTAACTTTTTCCTTTTTTGGCCATAAAATAAGTTTAAAGAATTAGCTCTGATGTAAATTGGAATAGATGATTCTCCCCTTGCCTTAGGAAGAAGTATGTGAATTATTTGGGCTCTCTCTGTGCCTTTAAGACCCTCAAGCTTAGGTGTTAAGCACAGATTTAGCAAGGGGAATTTTTGAAGTCTAAGTAGTTTTGGTGGTTAGAGACAGTGATAGGAAGATATCGGGGAGTTGTAATGGAGAGCTGAATCCAAATGTCTTCCGCAATATTAGACTTAAAATCTGTCTACTGTTAAGAAAAATGATAATGCATTACATGGAATTGTTCATATTTCAATTTTATACTTAGTGTTTGATATTGTCCATGTGCATATTTTGAATTTAGATTTCAATGTTTACTTTTTCTCAAATTTTAGCCTAATCTGTAGTAAGATTGTTTTAAGGAACTGGCTGACTTCATGTATTTTTACAATGGCAGTCCCCAGAAATGTAGCCTGAAGACGCCTGTAAAATGACCACATCCACTCAGCATTTTATAGCACATCCACAGCACAATAAACTCTCAGTTTAAACTGAAATACTAGCTAAAGACCTGTGGCTCATAAGCAAGAAATGTGTTTTGATAACCAGCCATAGCCAGGAAAACTGGGACCGGATACGTATCAGCTGTCACAGCTGGCAAGGGTAAAAAATAAATTCTATAAAAATAGATTTAAAGTTAGCAAAATGAATGTGGTTTGCAGTTGTATCAGTCATCACTGGGCAATAGCAGCTTATGCTTGCTCAGAATGATTTTGGCTAATAGCTGGCTCCTCTGAGCCAAATTACTTGCTGATGGTTTTTTTTCTTAGTGTAAAAAGTGTATTTCAACATATGTTTTTGAAATATTGTGGTTTTGCTTTAATAAATATTATAAATGTAGGAAATACAGTTTAACAGAAGGAATTTAACTTGAATAACATGATTATGAAATGAAATGTACTAATTTTTTGTTACTGTTTTCAATTCCATTGAGATATGAATTTAGTTAAGATTAATGTTACACTTCCTGCACAAATTCTGCAGTATTTCTCATTAAACTGCATGCACCAATTAAATTGCTAGTTAGCCTTTATCTTCTTTCCACTGTGATCACAGAACATGCCTGTATTTACAAAGATGTCCCTACTGATATCATTGTCCTGTGTCTTGGACTTTCTAAAAAGAAGTTAGAACTTCATTAGAATTTAAGCTAGGATGAGCTAGGATTTAAGCTACATTTGTATTGCATTTGGTGTTTACTTTTGGTGTAGTAGAATAATATATATGAAATTAATACTAATAAATGTAATTATCCAATCAATTTTTAAGTTATAAAGTAAAATGGGAATTAGCATGTTTTAAAAAGTAGAACATTATAAATTTAGCTCTCTGAAACAGTTTGATTTTTTTAAGAGATCACTAAAAAAATAATGGCACATCAGTACTTAGGTTGATGGACATCTATCATTAAAGAAAAGTGTATGTAATGAAGAAGAATTATGAGAAAAAGGGAAAAAAATCAGAATATATTTAGCTACATTGTCTACTAGGCAATGGATGTGCTATATGCAGATAACGAATTTGGGACCTTTTAGTCAGTATTTAAGAAAAAAATAATTTCTTTTCATTTTTCATTTAGCTTTTTCTACTGCATTTACCATAGGACTTTATGATAATTCATGGTGGAAAGACTCCAGCTTGTGGTACAACTTTCTACTCACAGAAGGATCCAGCATGATGTCATAGAGGTCGTTCAGTGCTTCATCCAGTTGTGCTTGAAAACTTTCAAGTATGAAGACTGCATGGCCAACCAGCTTTTCTGCTTGAGTGTCCTTAAGGAGGAAAAAAATCTCCTATCAGTTCTGTATCTCTCTTTTTATTGTAGGATTATAAAAGATGTTAAGCTTTGAAAATTTGGGTTTACATTTTTATGTGCAAAATATAGCTGATGACAGAATGTTATCTGAATTTCTTAACACTTCAGTAGCGTTATTTGACTCTCTGAATATTTTATTTTTGTCTCTTAATCTTATCTGCTGTAGTTCAAGCAAAGATGGATCTATTTTTCTTACATCCTCGTTCTAATTTAGTAAATTCACTTTTGCAGAAAGTATATTTCTTTCTTGATAGGTTTGCATTCCTTGCAACTCGCATATTGTGGTAGTTTGATCTTTAACTAGGTGGAATTTAAACCCAGCATCTTCTGCTTTTAAGATAGATACTTGTTCCATGGGGATATTGTTCCATGGGGATATCCCTTCTCTTATGGGGAATTCCTATTCACAAAAGGAATTTGTGAAATTTGGAACTCGCATTGCTCTTAGACTTTTATTGTGGCCATGTTTTCAAGGTTTTCTGCAGCCAGCTGCTCAGCAGATTCTGTCTCCACCTCACCAGTTGTTTGGGATGAGTAGAGGACAGTTCATTTTCTACATCTGTATGTTTTCCTCCTTTTGTCTCTGTCAATATAGAGTGAGGAGCAGCTGATTTCACCTGTACAGAGACAAGGAGTGGGGCAAAGTGGCAGGCGGGGGTGAAAGGTGAGGCTGCAGTTTCCAGTTAAAACCCTTTATTTACTTTTCCTGTTAATATACTCCATATATTTATAATAAGTTGCTGGATTTTACTTTCAACCCTGAGAGTAATGAGCAGAAACTAGCACACATATCTTTTCTGGATCATGTAAATGAAGTTTTATATGCCCTGTGCTGTGATGATGTATGCTTCTTGTCTCCATTGAAACTTTATTTTATAAAGGGCTGATAGCATTTAAGATTAAATTAAGAAAGCATCAAGGGTTTATCCAGAGAAGAAATTAATCAGCTGATGTAGTTAATGTGTGAATGGGCTGAAACAAAACAGAGAGGGTTCAAAAAAAAGACTTACAAATTGCAGGAAAAAAAACAAATGTAACATGATTTGGGAAAAAGAAAGGACTGTCACTGGGCTTTTTAAGTCCAGTTTTGTGTTCCATGTGCTGCCCCACTGGCTGTCCATTTCCAGTGCACTAATTCCTACAGTCATGAACAAAGGAGGAACCCTCTTCTTTTTGGTGAAAAATGGAATTGAGATAAAAATCTTCCTTCCACTGATCCTTGAGATTACACTCTCTCTTTACAGTACATTCCCAGAGCAAGATGGCTACCACGTTCAGCACTCCATGACATGTGGTCTCTTTGAAACACAGACAAGGAGTGAAGTGAAGAAGAAGAAACTGAAATCTCCAAATTCTTTCTGTTTGCAAACACGCAAAAACTCAAGCTTGCATTTTGGAAGTCAAAACACATAAAATTCAAACTCTGACAGAAAGAACTAACTGAAAATAAGGAAGAAATGCAGCAACTCACATACAATGCATTGGAATACTGTATCTGGAATAAAACAAGGGTTAAATGAGGCAGGGATGTCTGCTGAGTATCTGATCATGGAAATGGAATTACTAAGCAAAGAAAATATGAGTGATAGGTCAGATATATATGTGAGGAATATCAATAAAAGATCCATGTATATGGAGACATAAATAAAATTAACAATTACTACATAGTCTAAAGGACTTGCTGTACAAACAACTTTAAAAATATATAAATTAAACATCAAGGCCATCTACTCAACTTCAAATAGTGTTATAAATATTTTTGCCATAATTTCAAATGAAATCAGCTTAGTCTTGTTGAACCTTATACTCAGCCTATTCAGATTCCTGTGTAGAGTCTCCCCACCTTCAAGGATGCTTACACAACCATATAATTTGTTTTTGTCTGCAAATTCACTGAAGGTGTACTCAATTCCCTTGTCAAGATCATTGATAATGATCTTGAGGAGAATAGGCTCCAATGCCAAACCCCAACAGTCACTGCTTGTTCACTACTAACAAAATGGCCTGGCTTTGCAGTACACGTCCATACCATGAGTAGACAGTTTCTCCTGAAAAATGCAGTGAAAACATTGCAAACAGCTTTTAAAATCAGGTGGACAACAGCTACAGCCCTTCCCTCATCCACTGAGCAGGTCACCTAGTCACAGATGTAAATCAGATTAGTTAAGCAAGACCTTCTTTTCATAAATCCATGATAACTTGACCTAGTTGTGATTTTTCCTGTAGATGCTGTGTGATGGCATTCAAAATTATCTGCTTCATAACTTTCTCTGGTAGAGGTCATACTGACATGTCTGCCTTTCCCTGGATCATCTTTCTGGCCCTTCTTGCAGATGGACACGTGTTATGGTTTTGAAAAAGAAACAACTTAACTTGTGTGTTTTCTGCAAAGAAAGAGTGAGTTTCCAGTTTCAGGTTTTATCCCCTTCTTCTTCCTGGACTTTGTTCCTTCTGTTTGATCAGGAACAATGTCAATGAGGCAGACACGGTAGCTCAGAGATCAGTGGAAAGAAAGCTTTTTCTGAATTTTCATTAATTTTTTTGTGAGGAATGAGTTAAATATCTTGTTACCTTTTTTCCAGAAATTGACTAAGTTTAGGGGTTATTTTCCCTTGCCTGCAATTTGTAAGTGGCTTTTTTAAACCCCTTCCTGTATATGTAGCCCTTTACCTAAACTAGTTAGTTTAAAATGTATTTGGATTTTTTTAAGCCATGACAGCATCACCTTTGCTAATGTCTTGGTTAGCCAGGACTTCTGGTAAATAGTAGAAAGTAGTTTGGTGAGCACTTCCACCGTCTCTTTTAGTACCCTTGGGTGAATACCATCAAGCTTCAGAGACTTCTGCATATCTACGTGGTGTGATAATTCACTGGCCATGTCCTCTTGGATTATGTTGCCTTCATTCTGCTCCCCGTCCCTGTTTTACAGTTCAAGCTGATGAACGCTCAGGGAGCAATTGTTCTTAGTAATGAAAACAGGTAAGGTCCGCATCTGGAGTATTGTGTCCAGTTGTGGGATCCTCAGTTCAAGAGGGATGTGGAGCTGCTGGAGAGAGTCCAGCATAGGGCAACGAGGATGATAAAGGAGGTGGAGCACCTCCCTTACGGGGAGAGGCTGAGGGATTTGGATCTCTTTAACTTGGAGAAGACTGAGGGGCGATCTCATGAATGTCTACAAATATGTGAGGGGTGGGTGTCAGGAGGATGGAGTTGGGCTATTCTCAATGTCATGTAGTGATAGGATGAGGGGTAATGGTTGTAAGCTGGAACCATAGAAGGTTCCACATCAACCTGAGAAGGAATTTCTTCCCAGTGAGGGTGGCGGAGCACTGGAACAGGCTGCCCAGGGTGGCTGTGGAGTCTCCTTCACTGGAGATGTTTAAAACCTGCCTGGATGTGTTCCTGTGTGACTTGGTGTAGGTGATCCTGCTGTGTCAAGGGGATTGGACTAGATGATCTTTCGAGGTCCCTTGCAATTTGTAGTGATTCTATAAAACTATGTAGTTGTACCCATAAGTAGCTTAGTTTGGAAAATGTATTTAATTTACATTTAAGTAAGTTTTCCCTTACTGGGCTCTTTACTGGGAACATAAAATTTCAGTTGTTCCAAACCATATAGGAACTAATGACAAATCTGGTAGCATTTTTATCTACATTTTCTGTCACTATTTTAGTGAAAATTTAATTTCTGGTCTGTTTCATGCAGTAATTCTATGACTGCTGCATGACTTGCTTAGCTATAGATTTTGTTTATATTATTTCCCCTTATCAATAGGCTAGTCTGTGCTGACAGGCCACCCAGAACTCTCAGGTAACTTTGACTCAATTTTAAAATTTTTTTTTTAAATAAATTTAATATAGAGTCTTTAAAAAGAATATATGAGAATTGTGATTATTTCACTGCATCACAGGAGTAATATCTTGGGAGATATTACCTTTACTTATAGTGTACCGAATTCTCAGTTTGACAACTGCCCGGAAAAATTATAGTCTGAAGCTACTTTTAGGTTAGATCCTCTTCCTTAAGATAGTCTATGCCTAACAGAAATATTTTACTTCTAAGAGACAAAAGACAAACTTGTCAATTTGTCACTCATTGCTGCTATTGTTCCCATTCTACTCATTTTCAAGAAATTTTTCCCTATGGGAAAAAAGATTGAATGGCTCTCAAAAAATGGAAATTCTTCACTAAGTTTTATGAATCCTAAGTCAATAATATATCTCATGGTGGAATAGCCAACCAGAGTGCTGAACACTGACATTAAAGTTTTGTTACCTTGATTTATAAACAATGTGGGGGTTATTCTTCCTTGAAAAGTTGTTTTGCTGACACTTAAAACAGAAGAATATAAGAGGAGAAAATAATTAATGTACTAAAAATTGTAATGAAACTTGCAAATTGTAAGATTATTTCTTTCCATTTGAAAGAAAATAAAGCTATGTGCAATGCTTAGAGAATATTGTCTTCTAGAGTATGGAAATCACTTAACAGCTGAGCTTTGCCAATCCAGCATGTCATTTTTGCAGAATTAGCAAGAAATTCAGAGAAATCAATGAAGTATCTTGTCTGTTCTTTCTGTTGCCTGTTATGGTCTTGGAAATTGAGATATGACTTATAGATATCATTTTAATATGGCCTTATTTTTCAAGAAAATCCAATCCAATAGGTTTGAACTCAGCAGATTCAAGCAGTTTCAACATGTATTTATTTCTTCAGTTTCAAGATTACCTCACAGCAGAACCAGAATGTGAATTTCATTTTTTTTCTTAATGAATAGGAGAAAGAAGCATACTTGGTTTTTTATTAGTTACCATATATTTGTAAACCCTGCCTTTCAATATCAAAATGTTGATGCTAATCACTTTCTAAATGTTCTATAGATGCATTTTTAGTTTCCACATGCCTTATCTTAACTATAGCAGCCTTCATAAGTTTAGGATTGCTATTTTGTAATATTAGTAGATTTCTAATTTTATTAGAGCATGACTTTCACATGGATCTTTAGCTGAGAATATTAATAACACTATTTAAAAAAGACCTTGGTAATGAACACGGCGAACAGGAGTAGGCGCAGGTAGGGCAAGCAGGTAGGGTAGCAGATACCGCTTTGTTGTGTTAAGTCCTGTGTCTTTCTTGCTTTCAATCTTCTCTCTACTATCCTTCCCTTTGTTGGCAATGGGTGGAGTTAAAAGATCGAGGGCTAAAGCAGCTGCTATGAGGGATTCATGTGCCCAAACAATCCCCTTGACAATGGATGTGGCTGTTCAGTCTCCTGACTGCAGGGAATGCCTGAGTCTTATGTCACTGCAAGAGAACAGTGCCAGAAACACCTTCATGTGTTGTGAGCAGGTGAATGACCTGCTCTGTATGGTGGCTGACTTAAGGGATGGGGTGGATAGGCTGAAGAGTATCCGTGAGTGTGAAAAGGAGATAGATTGGTGCCCAGGAGTCAAAGGAGCCTGGTATTTCCTATGACTGGGAAGAAGAAGTTGCTCAGGAACTGGATGAGATCGAGGCTTTGCCGCACAAGGAAGAAGGTAGGGTTCTCACTGATGATGAGTAATGGAAACAGGTTTGCATTCGTGGGGGAAAC
>VXBP01005460.1:12763-145358 GCA_013400115.1 Rhinopomastus cyanomelas | reverse complement strand
TGCCCAGGGGGGTTGTGGAGTCTCCTTCACTGGAGACTTTTAAGACCCGCCTGGATGTGTTTCTGTGTGACTTGGTCTAGGTGATCCTGCTGTGGCAGGGGGATTGGACTAGATGTTCTTTTGAGTTCCCTTCCAATCCCTAACAATTCTATGATTCTCTGGAGACAGCTGCGACAGTCTATGGAGAAAAGGAGGAAGAACAAGGAACTTTCTTATGGAGAGACAATTTTGGCAGTGAAAATCAGTGAGTTACTTCCTACCACCCTGTGAAGCAGATCCTGTGGGTGAAGGTGAAGTGCTACAAGCCTTTTTCCTGCAATGAATTGCTTCCTACAGCCTACAAGAAACTCATTTGCTGCTCACCACTTGGGAGGGAACGCAGCGCTGCCATGGTCAAGGGAGAACCAGCTGCAGAAGTGGCCCATGAGATCAACAGCCTTCACAATGAAAGGCCTAAAGCCATGGAAAATTACTCTGGTAACTCTGGAAGTACCAGCTAGGATCAGTGTTCTCGTGTACTCAGTCACACACTTCTATGGCCACAGTGATGCTCAAAGGCAAGGCAAGCTTTGCTTTCAGGTAGACTAGTTCTCTGCAGGCAAGAGAGTCCAAAATCAAATACAAAGAGAGCAACCACAAAAACCTCAGCCTCTAAGTACACAGTGACCAGAAAGACTCAAACATGAGGGGAAGAAAACTGACCCCAAATTGCTAAGAAGAAGGTTTACACCCTGAGCCGCTCCACAATGTGGTGCATAAAGAGGAACTGCTGGAGATTTCCCATCTGTAGCCTCCCTTGCTCTACCAAACAGCCTCCTGTGTTGGCTGAGCACCTGGCCGTGTCCTTGGACGAAGCCTCAGAGCCACCAAGAAGTCTGAGGTCTGATAGACTGACATTCCTCAAACTTCCTCACAAGACTTTGCAGCTCAACACGTGGCTCCGCGTGCACTGGCCTCTCACTGATGTCAGAGCCAGGAGCGTTCTCTCCACTCTGTTCCTGTGGAATGCTCCAGGGATTCCTGGATCCATTCTCTGAGGGCACTGAAGGCAGCCCTGAGGATGCTCAGCCCAGCTACAGCTCACGGAGCTGGCTGCCAGCCTGGCTCTTTAGGGCAGGGTTTCATTGACACAATGCCAGCGGCTCCTGAGCAGCCACCGTGACAGTGGAGCCCTTGAGACGGGGTCAGCGCTGGCCCTTGGCTGAGTATGCTCCTCACGCGTCTCCTCCAAGTGAGCACAAGCAGCCATGAGAAGGAGCTGTGAAGGTTGTTAGTCCAAACGACAGCTTGTTTTCTCTTTCGCTGACAAACGAGTTGGAGCTCCAGAAGCAATTTAGTCTCGGAATAAACATCCAAGTACCCACTGCTGAGGCTGAGGCACTAAATGAGCTCAGCAGAAGGAGGCTGCAGTGAACACGGCTTCCAGGCACTTGGTTTTCACTTGACTTCCTCAGCTGGCAGCTCATGGCGGACTAAACACTCTCCAAGAGGAGCAGCTACTTCCTACTCGTGCCAAGGACTCTGGCCAGAAAAGATTTCCCCCCACCCCGCCGACGCTGCTCATTAATTTTGTTTTTTTTCTGTTCTCAAAGCTTTTGCTCCTTCCCTCATTAGGATGTGAGCCACACAAAGCAAAAGGAAGAGAAGGAAAAGTTGAGATACGACGGATCCAGACGATCTCTGGCACGGGCAACAGTGATTGACGAGGCACCCAAATCCCTTCTTAGTGATGGCGTGGGCAGCCTTCACCTTCCTCCTCCTCCTCCCCTTCTTCCCGTGAGCAAAGCTGACTTAGAGCTTTGCCCGTGCTCATCGAGTGGCAATAAAAATGCAGAGGGTACTCAAGTCAGATCGATTTATTTCAATATTTCTGACACCGTTGCCGCAAAAGCTGGGAGCTGGGGAGCCAACAACGCGATTTCCTACCCGAGACACTGGGCATAAATTACTCTTAAATGCCACGGAGATAATGAGGCTGCATCTGTGAAGGTTTCTCTCTCCTCTTGTTGCACTGGAAACACTCTGACACAGAAGACTGAATGAAGGAGCTGTCCCCACAGAACCTTTCTGAGGGGATCAGACCCCACTGGTGGTGTTTCCCTCCGTTGCTGTGGTGAGTGTGGAGCTGGGGTACCGGATGAAGCAGCATGGTGTCCCTCGTTCCATCACCTCCACGACTCCGAGGGAAGAGCATGGATCTAACAAGAGAAACCAGAATATTAATGTTCTCCTCGTGGGGAGCGGTTGGAAGTGCCGCTTCCAGTGAAGGAAGATATTAACTCCAGTGACTGTAAGAGACACATGAAATACTTCCCATCACTATCAGGGAGACGTGGCAGAGCTGGCACGAGCTGTCTCCTGGGAGCCAAGAGCAAAAAAAGAGTGTCTTTTCCCTTTTTCCACTGACAGAAAGAAAAACACACCTCTCATGCCTGCTCTCTCCGAGAGGATTCTCTAGCTGGAGCTGGTAATTTCTACCCACTTCCCTATATTTAGAGTCCCTCTCAAAGCGGGTGCGGAGCAGTGATGGTGGTAAATAAACTGCCGGGGGCATTCCCTGCCGTTCATCCTGGGACACGTGTGTGCCCCACGGGAGCAGGGTTTCTAATGGCTCTCGCATCCGGCTGCGCTGGAGTGCCTTGAGTGCAGTGACAACTGATTGTGTCTCCTGGGGTTCCACCACTTCCCTGGCCCTACTGCCTGAGTGCAAGCAGCTCATTAGTTTGGCTCTGAGAAGTACCGATCTCACTGCTGTGTGGGGCTGGCCAGCGTAGGGTGGGGGGCTGTGGCATTGCCTCTGCCCTTTGCAGCATTCTGGGGGCACAGAGGAATGTTTGGGCAGGTTTGACACCCCTGGATGTGCTTTACGGCTTGGGGGTTGGTTAAGGCTCACATCAAGTGAGGATGGATAGGAAATCCCAGAGGCACAAACCTCCTTTTCCTTTCTCTGATCAGTTAGGATCCTGACTGTAATCAGCTCATCAATTTGGCTCCAGGAAGTGTCACCATCACCCTGTGAGGGGACAGCCAGCTCGGGATGCAGCATTGCCTGGTGTGAACCCCTTGTCCTCGCAGAATCCTGAGGGTACAGAGGGACTTTTGGGCAGGTTTGACACCTCTGGAAGTGTTTCATGGGCTGGGGGTTGGTTAAGACTCCTGCCAGGTGAACCCCCAGATGCACAAACCTCCCTTTGTCGTCTCTGATCAGTCGGGATCCTGATTGTTTGGCTCTGAGAAGTGTTGCCATCACCCCTGTCTGGGGACAGCTCTGTGTCCCCTCTCCTTGCAGCATCCTGGGGGCAGAGAAGGATGTTTGGACAGGTTTGGCACCCCTGGATGCACTTGGTGGGTTGGAGGGTTGGATAAGACTCACATTGGATGAAACTGGATGCGGAATCCCAGTCACACAAATTCAAATCACTCCCTTTCCCTTCTCTGATCGGTCGGGATGTGACATCAGGGTGGGATGCAATGGAAGGCTCAAGAGTGATGAGCCAACTCTTTCTTGGCACTTCATCCAATTTATGTGTGGAAGGAAATTAAAGGACAGCTCTGAGCATGGGAGATTGGCTGCAGTAACCGGTTTTTCCAAAAATACCTCTCTCTGTCAGAGACGGGCTATTTTTAGAGCTCTGAAGCATCGCATCGACAAGTGTTGGGGTCAAAACTCACCTTTACGCTGCCAAAACAGCTTTGTCCTTCTGCCAGCACCTTGGCTTCTCAGCTGGTTGCCCAACATGATGCCACATGCAGCACTTCCCTGGCTCCCCGCGTCCCCCAGAGCTTTGACACCGGGATGTGGGCAGGCAGGTCAGCTCAGACACGATCACAGCCACCCGGCTAATAGATGGCTTTCTTCTCTACCCTGAGCTGCTGACACGTGTCTATGAAAAGGATCTATAATTTAAAACCCCACAATGAGCTCTCCAGGTGGGGAAATTGCTGTGCTGTGACTTCTGTATGTGCTCAGGCAACGAAGTCAGTCCCTGGGTGACTGGACTCTTCCCTCTTGCTGCAGCAGACGTGGCAGGATGTGGCGGGTTAATTAAATTATCACAGATCCGAGAGCACTGGAAACACAGGGAGACCCCCAGCCAGAGCTGTGGGACTGTTGTGCCTCCACAGCCCACGATGCGAGCGCAGAGCATGTAAAATTAAAAACCTAGCCGTGCTGTCACTAGGAATAAAAGCCATCATTTGCATGTTAAACCACCTCAGCTTACAGCAGCAATTTCCCTCTTTTTAGCTTGCTTGGTTCACACCAGTTCCAGGATGAATAATGCAACGAACCCCCTTATCAACCACACGGATCCCACAATGCCATAGGACTCCCGGTTTTTCCAACTCCCCCTAAACCTGCTTGTTTCCTGCAGGATGTGTTTCCACCCAGGCAGCTGAATACCTGCTGCTGCCAACAGCAGCTCCTGCTGGCATCCTTGAGGAGAATTTCTTAGCAGTGATGGCTCGTGGCAATGTCCTGGCAGGCTGCAGAAGGGCCCTGCCCACCCAGGATTGAGCCTCTGCGCCAGGTTTTCATATTTAAATACAAAGAAGTGATGTCCTCTCAGCTCCTCCTGTTTATAACAGAACATTAACAATCGATAAAACAACAGGAATGTGTTTCCTTGCGGGATGTGGGATCCTCTTTGCCCAGTACCGACCACTGGGGCATCACTAGCCTGCCTAACCTGTTTATGCCAGTGAGATTTGTATCTCTAATAGTGGCCCCAATAATTTTCCCATTGCTCTGGTTTTCTCATGTCCCCAAATTAAAACCTCCGGAGGGTTCTGTTAAGGAGGTCTTTTGTTGCTTCCTTTAAGTAAAATAACTCATGGGGTGGAGAACCCATCACTGTCACAGAATCATAGCACGTTAGGGATCAGAAGGGACCTCTAAAGATCATCCAGTTCAATCCCCCTGCCACAGCAGGATCCCCTAGATCCAGTCACACAGGAACATGGCCAGGCGGGTTTTAAACTTCTCCAGAGAAGGAGACTCCACAACCCCCCTGGGCAGCTCCTTCCAGTGTTTGGTCACCCTCACTGGGAAGAACTGTCAACTCAGTTCTGAAATCCGGACACAGATTGTACTGAAGGATCCAGAGTTCAATTCATTTTAACCAGTTCTCATGCCGAAAGACAGAAGATAATTAAAGAGGGAACTAATTGTTCAGCCCTTGCAAGGGTGTTGCCTGGGGCCTCTGCCACACAGCATCAGCCAAACCCAGCAGAGACAAGATGCAGCACTCACTGCCCATCCTACTAACCCTGAGTCAGGCGATGTCTCACTGACGGGCTGAGGAACACATGCAATGGGAAAAGCTGGTGCTTTGCTGCTGCAAAGACATGGTTTGCCTGGAGGCCATCATGTCACCACTCACACTCTGAGATATTCCTGCCTTCCTCTGTTAAAGCCATTTTCACATGGAACCAGAGGTAAATGTGGATTTCTCTAGGCTTAGAAGTGTTTTCATAGAACCATCGGGTTGGAAGAGACCTCCAAATGGCTTCTAATCCAACCTCCCTACACCAAGCAGGGCCAACATTCACCAGAACAGGTTGCCCAGAGACTCGACAAGCCCTGGCTCCAGGGATGGGGCCTCCACCATGTCTCTGGAAGCCTGTTCCTGGGATCCCCCACCCTCAGATTCAAGAAATTTTCATCGTGTCCAGCTTCAAACTGCCCTTTTCTCTTTCAAGGTCCCTTCCAATCCCTAATGTTCTGTGATTCTGTATGACTCCAGTTCTTTTGTGAGAAAAGAACTTGGTTCTTTTCTCACAACAGTCTTCTGCTCTGGACCAACACAGAGAGAGAAGGAGGCTGTGAAAGCAACAAGAACTTGCCCTCTGATGGAGTAAGTTCCAGCTTCACCCTCTGCCATCAAAGCAGTTTCATTCCCCAGGAGGATCCAGCACCATTCCTGGTGATCCCATTCCTCATCTAGGGGGGGATTCCTACACACAGAGGAAGCCATGTCCACAATCACAGAGTATTTTGGTTCCAGTGTCCCTCAGCTGGGGAGATCCCTACACATAAAGGAATCCACATCTGCCGCTACACGGAATATTTTGGTTTCTGTGTCCACTAACCCATAAAACCACCTGTAAGTGATGCACATAATCCATTTGGGATAAGCAGTGCACCTCCCCTCGTTTGCATTCACCGCTGTTCACTCGTTCTCACTTGCATTATGCACAAGCCTCCCACCAAGCTGAAGGGAAACAGACTTGAACTGATTTGCCCCGAGTCCCGTGTGCTGAGCACTCACGTATCTCGACTATGATTGGGGTCATAACACTGAGAAAAATGTTTCTGAAAGAGGCATTGCAACAGGCATTGAGAGAAACATCTGCTGTCACCTCCCAGGTGACTGTCTCACATCTGCGACCCTGCAGGACTGGACCGAGGGCCCTCCACACCCAGCCGGTGGATGCTCCTTGCACGTAACCGAGCTCAGGGATTCCACCACGAGTGAGCAGCTCCGTCTCCAGGAGACTCAGAGCAGGTCCCGTCCAGCACAGCTCCAAGATCGAGCATTTTCTATCAATGCAAATTGTTCTCTTGCATTAGAAAACCAAATGACTCCCATTTCTGCATGTTTAATGGGAATTTCAGGGGTGCATAATGCAGCTAATGCTCCCAGGCTGCGAGCAGGTGAGCGGAGCTGCAGATGAAGAGGTCTGCTGCACTGCTGCATCCTGACCCCACAGCCAACCTCTCCTCCAACACCTCCCAGAGCAACAAAGGTCATCATTTAAGATGGGAAGCACATCCCGATCCCTCGGCTCTGCCGCGAGTGGGGCAGCCCAAGCTCATTAACAAGCAGCTCAATGATTAATAAGTTTAGATCTAATTGCTCCTGTGTACAGAATCTTGCGGGTTTGTTTCAGAAAAACTATCAATCATCAGTTTTCAGTCTGTCCCACTCAAGGAAACAAAGGCTAATGTTTTCAGCAGAGCAGATGAATATTTATGTCTTGGTTGTTCTGGCTGGGGCTGAGACTTCCCTGTGTTCGAAAGGTAGGTGGTGGGAAACCCATGCTCCTCGGCTGTCAGCAGTGCCCACTGGCTGATCCAGACCTTCCGCTTGGCTGGTTGGTTGGGCCCTCACGTGGCAGAAACTCTGGGCCAGCTTTGGGCTGGTGAGTGGGTTGCGGAGATTGGGACTTGGGAGCACCTGCTGCAGCACTGGCTATTTCACAGAATCACAGAACACTAGGGATTGGAAGGGACCTCGGAAGATCATCTAGACCAATCCCCCTGCCACAGCAGGATCACCTAGACCACGTCACACAGGAACACGTCCAGGTGGGTTTTAAACCTCTCCAGAGAAGGAGACTCCACAACCCCCCTGGGCAGCCTGTTCCAGGGCTCCATCACCCTCACTGTGAAGAAGTTCCTTCTGATATGGAACCTCCTATGTTCCAGCTCACACCCATTGCCCCTCATCCTATCACTAGATGACACTGAGAAGAGCCTGGCTCCATCCTCCTGACACCCACCCTTCACATAGTTATAGACATTAATGAGGTCACCCTTCAGTCTCCTCTTCTCCAAACTAAAGAGACCAGCTCCCTATTTATCCATGATCATCTATTACCTCCTCTCGCCAGGATGAGGATGGGTCAAGCAGAGCCGGGGATAAACACAGAGGGAGGGCAATTGTCCAAGGTGACGCTCACCACCTACCACAGCGCTAGCACATGACAACCTTCTCCTTTTCTCCACTTTTCCCACTTCTTTGCATTTCCATCTTTGCTCCAAATAATTTCTCCACACACTTCTGGGAGCCAACTCTCCCAGTATCCTTGGACATTCCTTCCAGTAACTCCTGCAGTGTCCGGGCTGGCACCAGAATCCTGCCAAGGACATTCCAGTGCCACAGGTGATGCAGCAGCTGAACAGGTGCCGCCCACCCTGGCAGCTGCAGTCATGGGGTGCTACAAGGTCTCCCAGTGAAATGAGCCACTGGAGGGGCTGTCAGGGTGTTTGAGGTGTGAAGCTCCAGCAAACAGGAGGGTTCCAGCAAAGCTCCATTCCCGTGGGAGCTGTGACTGGCTCCGCAGCAGCGTACAGATCCATGCCCTTGGAATAATGTGACTTGGCACCGGGACAGCCCGATGCCAGAGCACCCCGAGCTGAGCAGGAACCTTTGGATCTCAAAATAGTTTTCCCTTCGTTTCACACCACAGCTCCGCGGCTCCTCAGCTTCCACCCCACGAGGCAGCCTCCAGCAGCCTCAGCTTGCAGCAGAAACCAAATATTTTGACTTTGCTGTTTATTCCCCACTTTTTTTTTGAAAGCATGTTCTGAGTGAATAATAAATCCGCTTTCGGAGGCAGCCACTGTTTCTCCCTCTAATGCACAAGGTAAGGTGGAAGCAAACACACTTGCTTTCACTCCTCCTGTTTAGACAAGAGTAGCTGCAGTTTTAACAGCCCCCCCCCCCAAAATTAAGGCAAGGTAATTACCACAGACTTTCTCATTAGCACAATGGTTGAGCATTCTGCCCTTCCCAGCTCACCTTGTGCCCATGGGAAGCCGACGTCTGCACCCCTTGAGAACCCAGCGGTTATTTTCATCCCAACGGGTGTGTGCTGGTAATGAGCTGCCACCAGTGAGAGAGCCCAGTATTTCCACAGAGACCATTGCCTGGCGAAGAAGGGTGGAGGGAAGGTGAGGATGGAGCCCATGGCTTGGATAGAATCGCTGAATCATTACGGTTGGGAGAGACCTCCAGGCTCATCCAGTCAATCCACCAACCCAACCCTACCCTGCCCACTAAATCCTGTCAACCAGGGCCACATCCACTTGTTTGTAGAACCCCTTCAGGGATGGTGACTTCTCCCCACCCCGGGCAGCTTGTTCCAACTCCTGACCACTCTGTCAAGGAAGAAATTTTTCCTGATGTGCAACCTGGCACCACTTGAGGCCACGGTGATAATGACGGGATGTGAACATCTCTCCTGTGAGGAAAGGCTGTGAGGTCTGGGACTGCTTAGTCTGGAGAGGAGAAGGCTGAGAGTGATCTCGTTAATGTCCATAAATATCTGAAGGGTGGGGGTCAAGAGGAAGGGGCCGGGGCCAGTCTCCTTTTGCTGGTGCCCAGGAATAGGACAAGAAATGATGGGGAACATAGGAAGTTCCACCTCAACATGAGGAGAAACTTCTTTCCTATGAGGGTGACAGAACCCTGGAACAGGCAGCCCAGAGAAGTTGGGGAGTCTCCTGCTCTGGAGACTTTCAACCTCCCCGAATGTTCCTGTGTGACCTGATCTAGGGGACCCTGCTGTGGCAGGGAGATTGGACTAGATGATCTCTAGAGGTCCCTTCCAAAGCCTGACATTCTGTGATTTAGCCACATTGAGCGGACACTACAGCAAGGGAATCTCCCCGTGGGGCCGTGTGGACTCCTCACCTGAGCAAGGAGAAAACACTGATGTAGTTGCCAGGGAACTTGGGATGTCATCATTAGCCTTGGTTTTCCAAAGCCTGTGAACACTGTGCTGGTGAAAAGCCAAGTGTAAAACCAGCCTCTGATGTCTGCGGCAGCGAGGGACAGCGACCTCCACGGGGGGGGGGGCGAACAGCCAGACTCACCTCCCATCCCTTGCATGATCACATGCAAGAGAGTAATCACAGCCTTGATTGCCCCTAACTCTGCTGAATCCAAGTCTACTTACTTTCCCCCCCTTTGTATCAGCAACAGCAACAGCTCAGCAAAACCATAATTAAGACAACTAAAGGAGCAATTTGCTTATTCACAGATCGCACCACCTTCAACAAGATTTACCTGAGCTCCCCCCTCTCCAAACACAAATTTCCTACAAGCAGGGAGGGAAGATGGTTGCATCTGAGGATGGAATTGAGCAGCTTAAGCCAAAGCTCTGCTCTCTGCTTCATCGGGGGGATCTTCTCTCTCTCTCCAACTCCCCGAAGGGAGGTTGTAGTCAGGTGGGGATCGGGCTCTTCTCCCAAGCAACCAGCACCAGGGCAAGAGGGCAGGGCCTGAAGCTGCCAGGGAAGGGTTAGGCTGGATGTTAGGAAGCCCTTCTTCATGGAAGGGTGATCGGACACATTGAAGTGGACTGCCCAGGGCAGTGCTGGAGTCCCCATCCCTGGAGGTGAAGGACAGCCTGGCTGTGGCCCTTAGTGCCCTGGTCTGGCCAGTGGGGTGATGTAAGGTCCTGGGTTGGGATGGATGAGCTCAGAGGCTTTTCCAGCCTCAGTCATTCTGTGATTCTGTGTGGTCAGTGGGACCTTGCATGTTCTCAATCCTGGATCTTAATATGGTTGGGGGGGGCGGGGGTTGGTGCCTCCCACCCGCCAACACCCGCAACCACAGGCTCTGGGAGCACTTGTGTAGCGCCGGGAGCCAGAGTCTCATGTAAGCAGCTCTATTTACATAAGCTTCTGCCGTCTTACCCCTCAGTCTAAGAACATGTACTCCTGTGTCAATCCCATAAGTAGCTGGAATTTAATTCCTGACTTAATATTTCCCTGGATGCTTATTTGTAATGAACTGAAGCAAAAATATTCATCTTCCCCAGTGGAAGTGGAGCGAGCAGTTTGTGGCAGGTACTCATAGAAGCATAGAATTACAGAATCAGAGAACATTCAGGGTTGGAGGGGACCTCTAGAGACCATCCATTCCAAACCCTCTGCCAAAGCAGGATCCCTTAGGGCAGCTCACACAGGGCTACAGCCAAGCTCACGAGGCTGGTCCTGGATGGAGCTGGAAGGAGCGATCTGTGCTCTGGGAAGAGCTGTTGGGGTAGAACTGCCATCAGCCTCCCAGCACTGTGACTTGCGTGCGGGGATGGAAACTGCTCTGAAATCACTGGACAGAAAACGAAAAACTCATGGGAAGGTCTGCCCCAACGTTCCCCTGCTCGCTCAGGAAAAACAGCTGCTGCTTGTTCTCAGGAGACCCAGCTCCGCTCTCCAGAATAAACGCAGCACTGCACTTTTTCCACTCTGAACTCAGACTCTTGTTAAAAATCCTTTTCAGCTCTCCCAGTTTGTCCCAGTACTGAGGCCACAAATGGCTTTTTGGACCTGTTGTGGAGCAGATTGGTGCTGACACTGGGGTCTGGTGCTGGCAGAGCTGCAGCACTGATGAGCTTCATCGCGGCACAGAGTTACTGCGATGAGTAACAAGAGTGCCAGGAGGGATGAGGTGTCACTTCACATCATCACTGGCTCAGGGCAAAGGGAGCTCCAGCAATAAGATCTGTGCACTGAAGGGCCATGATCCACCAACATCCAGCCACACATGGGACCACAGTCAGTGGCTCTGTGGTGGCTGTCACAGAAGACAGCAAACACCTCCAGCCATGGGGAGAAGGAAACCAGGAGCACAGAACTGGGTTGGACCATGGCACAACCCCACGGGCATTTGGCATCACTTGCACCAAATGCCCTCCCTTTAGCCCACTAGCACATCAAATCACCTCAAATCACATCCATTAGAATCTTAAAATCACCAGAGGGTCAGAAAAGTCCTTCTAGACCATCAAATCCAACTGTACAACCCCCAATCACTAACCCAGCTCCTCAGACACCCTGGCTGTCTGGTTGTTGAACTTCCACCCCCTCCCTGGGCAGCCCAGGGCCTCCCCACTCTTCCTGGGAAGACGTTTTTCCTAAGATCCAATCTGACCCTCTCCTGGCACAACCTGACCCCATTTCCTCTTGTCCTGTCACTAGTCCTTAGGGAGAAGAGGCCAACCCTTTTGCCACTGCAGCCTCCCTTCAGGTAGTTGTAGAGAGCAGTGAGGTCTCCCCTCACCTTCCTCTTCTCCAGGCTGAACAGCCCCAGCTCCCTCAGCCTCTACTCTTACCCCAAAAGCACAACAGCCAGACCATGCAACCATCTTTAACGCTGCTGTGGGTTAAAGCAGAGCAGCTGTGGGTTAAACCAGGACAGCCAGTGAAGGAAAATACCTGCAGCTGTAGGCTGCTTTTCCCACCAGTTCCATTTCAACCACAGCTGGGGCTGAGCTTTTTTGTCACTGACAAAGCCCCAAAACAAAGTCTAGAGAGCTCACCCTGATGAGAAATCATTGCCATTCCCACCAGAGAATGGCTTGATGTCTCCTTGGGTTGATTCCCCCTCAAGCAGAGCTCCGCAGCCCGGGGTGTCTTATCTGCTACAACAGTGCAGATGGTTATTGACTGTTCACCAGCACAACGGTTTCAGGAATCAGCATCCCTGATTTTCTGCAAGAAGCCTACCTCCAGGCATCTTCCTTTGCCAATAATTGCACAAAAATTGTTGAAATGAGGAAAAAATGTTGTTGCAGGCAAAGTGCATTTATACAGCTGGATTATGCTGAATGTTTCTGAGCATCCAAGCTAACTGCTGCAGATTTGAGTTACAGAGAAAAAGAGAAGCAACAAGTTCCTTTTGATCCTCTGGGCTAAGAAAGTTATAATTAGCGCAGGCAGTGTAAAACTGGTGTTTAATTAAATAAGGCTTGGAACGGGGGAAGTTGTGCAAAGTCCCTCCCTCCCTTACATAAGGCTGCTGGACTGAAGGGGATGCTGTGACGGCTCCTGAAGGAAGCAGAATTCTAAAGAAACAGAGAAATAGGGAATGAGGTTTGTACTGGTGAGCGGAGGTGCACCCCCGGGTCTGTGGTGTCTTGGGATAGAACTATTGCAGCAGGTAGCCTGATCATCCCATAGCCATGTGGGATGCTACTGGGGTACCAGTATCCTCCCCAGTGGGATCCAGATCAACACATTCTGGGAAGGAAGTGACTTTTCCTAGTGAGAGCTCACCTGGAGTTCTGCATCTAGCTCTGGAGCCCCCAGCACAAGAAGGATGTGGAGCTGTTGGAGAGAGTCCGTACGAGGGCATGAAAATGCTCAGAGGGCTGGAGACCCTCTGCTCTGGGAGCAGGCTGACAGAGTTAGGGTTGTTCAGCTAGAAGAGGAGAAGGTTTCAAGGGGACCTCATAGTGACCTTCCAACCCCTGAAAGGGGCTGCCAGAAGACTGGGGATGGCTGTTCACGAGGACAGGGAACGATAGGAGGAGGGGTCATGGTTTGAAGGTGGAAAAGGGCAGATTGAAGCTGGACAGGAGGAAAAAGTTGTTGAAAGGAGGAAAAAGATCCAGAGATGCCCAGAGAGGTGGGGGACACCCCATTCCTGGAGCCATTGATGTTCAGGCTGACTGGAGCTCTGGGCAATGAGTTCTAGTTCAACATTTCCCTGCTTGTTGCAGGGGGTTGGACTAGATGGCCCTTGGAGGTCCTTTCCAACTCTGTGATTCTATAACTTTGAGAGGGCTGGCTCAGAGATTGCTGCTGGTACTTTCCAAGCTTACGGAATAAGCCCGGCAATGTGTCACGGTACCTGTTGCCCGCATTATAATAGGCTGAATTTATTCACAAGAAGCATATGTTGTGGTACAGAGCGTGGAAATGCCATCTCTCACAGTTGTCTCTCTCTTAGCACTTTCAAAAGGCTGTAGGGAAAGATGACATATGGCACCTCAGCTTACGACGCTTTCATCGACACTGCTAGGGCCAGGGAAAATAGAGCAGCACCGAGATCCCTGCGGAGGGCACCCGGTGCTGGTCCTGATGAGGCACTGCCTGCTGCTCTATTTCTTGGGGGGCTGGCTGATAAAGTAAGTCCATAAATGGGCTCCTCCTCGTCAGCTCTGAAGCTGGACCATTAATTCTTCCAATATATAATTAAAGCACACACTCATAATTATCAGATCGGATTCCACTCGAGTGGCAGTGGGGCAGGTGCTTCAATTAATTTGATTGTTTCCAGCGAGTGTCTGCTCATGGGAAGAGCAGAACAGGCTGAGCGAAGGGGTGATGGAGGGCAAGCTGGGCTGTGGTTTGAGAACACTGAAGGTAATGCTGCCTCTGGAAGGATAAAACTCCCACTTGCTGTCTTGGAGAAGAACAGAGTCGTGAGAGGTTTTATGGGAGTGATGGGAACGGTGCCTGCGCGGGGACGGCTGTCAGCACAAATCCCTCGGTGTAGCTGGGAGAGCAAATGCTGCGATTTCCCCCTTAATATCCAAAATTGTCTGCAAATGCTCTTGCTGTAATAGTCTATAAATACCCTCTGTTCTCAAAGCCTCCTTCTCAACAGCCCTCCCCAAAGCCCACTCCTCTGCCCAGACTGTGTGCTGAGCCCCACTGTTCCACAAACAGCACGAAGCAAACCAGCACGGGAGAGCCAAGACCCGGCTCAGCACGACCCAGACCACAGGTGGAAACCTGGAGAACTTGTTCCTCCTCCAGGGGAGCAATCACTGCTGAGGGTCATAGAATCACAACACATAGAATGTGTTGGGTTGGAAGGGTCCTCCAAAGGGCATCCAGTCCAACTCCCCTACAACAAGCAGGGCCAGCTCTTATCAGACCAGTTTGCCCAGTGCCCCAGCCAGCCTGATCGTCAATGGCCCCAGCGATGGGGACTCCACCACCTCTCTGGGCAGCCTGTTCCAGTGATCCCCCACTCTCAGGTTCAAGAACGTTTTCCCTCCTGTCCAGCCTCACTCTGCCCTTTTCCACCGTCAAACCATGACCCCCCACCCTATCGTTCCCTGCCCTTGTGAGGAGCCTTCAGGCAGCCCTTTCCAGGGGCTGGAAAGTCACTATAAGGTCTCTATCTTGGCACCAATGAACTTCCGTAAGATCGGAGGAATCTTTCTGCTTCTGCACTGAGCACTGGGAGCAAACCCATAAATCCAGTTAGTCACACTGACTGGATTACACTGGACCTTGTCCTTCTGCTTTTATTAACAAGATTGTTTACTATCTAAGAGGCTTTATGTAACTGTGAACGGCGGGTGATTTGCAGGACTGCACAGATGGAAGTTGCCAGCCCTCCCTTTTCTCTGTGCTCCAATGATCCTCCCTCTCCCATCCCATATCTAAAAAAAATAAACAAACCCTTTGCAGTGGTAATTAAATATCCAGCTCTAGTCTGCTTCAGCAGGGCTCTTGGAATGGGGTTTAGGACTCTCAGATATTGGGGTTTAACACACAAGGTGGATACAGTATGAAGTTATCCCCCAAATTGTTTCTCAGCCAATCTCTCTCCCCTGGGGAAAATGCTGAGGTGGCTCCTCTCATCCAGCACCAGCCATGAGACCGTCAACCCCAAATGCATTGAGGCAGTTGCACGCCGACAAAGCAGTTCCCAAGCAGCACATCTATAAGGAGTGAGCACTCGGAAGCAAAGCAGCTGGGACTGAATCACTCCCTGCCCACGGACCACACATCAGTCTTGCCCAGTGCCATTAAACACCTATTTTATCACAACCTCCAGACTCCCCCCACCTCAGAGTGGGCTTCACTCCACAGCCCTCTTTCCTCTCCATTCGCACTGCTGTTGAAGTGACTCTGCTAAATGGCATTTACACAGCCGAGGCGCCGCATCGCCGCGAGGTGACAGGCAGACGTGAAGCATCAGTTAATCTCTCTACCGGTTAATGGCATCATTTTGGTAAAGTGCTGATCCTTCAGGATCAGTCTGTAGATTTAAGGCTGCAGTGTGAATTTAAATTTCATTTGTGATTTCGCAGCAAGATGACAGGACCCAGTATGGGGCTCAGCACGGTGCCTTCAGTTCTCCCCTTGGTTCCGCTGTCCTCTCACTCGCCTCACTGGGGTCACAGCAAGCTCTTCCATTTGTGCATGAACAGTCTTTATCTTCAAAGTTAGTTGATCCATGTATTTTACCCATTACACCTGTAGATGTGGCACTGGGGATCATGGTTTGCTGGCCATGGGGGGTTTGGGCTGATGGTTGGACTTGATGAACTTGGGGGCCTCTTCTAACTTTAATGATTCTGTGATTCTATCTCTATGCATGTCCATTTGACAGCACCTCGGTATTGCTCACGCAGTTAGAGGAAGGCAGGTCAGAGCAGCTTCTGGATGAAGGTGACTCACATTGAAAAATACCAGGAAAACACAACAAAATGACAGGCTCGGCCTCATCAAGCATCAGGAGGCACCGTGGTGGCCCCAGGTCCAGGTGAATGGAGCAAGACAGAAGGTGCTGCCTCCCAGCCAGACTTTCCACCTACTCCAAAACCACATTAGCAGACGCAGCTCTGGTAATCCAGCATGGTCTGAATGCCTGGGATTATCCTGTGACCAAGACAGAGCTCAGAGCAGTAAGATCTGTGCGCTGAAGGGCCATGATCCACCAACATCCAACCACACATGGGACCATAGTGAGATCACAGATGCCTGTGGGAACACTGGTCAACCCCAACACCACAGTCAGGGTCTGGCAGGGTGAAACCCAGCAGCTCTAAGGATACCAGACAGCACAGGGTACCCTCAGTAACACTGAAACACCCTGAGCGAGACTTGGTGGATAAATAAATATTCCAGAAATGCTCCCAGCCAGGTGTTTTTCATGAGTTCACTCCACCACCAAGCACTGCAGCCCTTTAGGAAGACCACATGCACCTCTAACAGAACTGATTCTTATAATGAATCAGTTTGAGAAGCTGGTCCTGATCATCCCAGTGAAAGAAATGCTGCTACAGAGGGTCTCACAGGGGGCACTAAACCTCACCACAAGTGGTTTAAAGGGGAAACATGTGCCTTGCAAGCAAGGGACATCCAGCCGGCTCTTGGCAACGCGTGTGACAACCCTGTCTGGAGACTCAACTATTTATGGAGGAAAACTAAATGAAAGTGAACATTTCCAGCAGATTGAGGAAGTTTCTGGGCATGAAGCTGTCTCAGCCCCGTGGGTTGGCTCTGGCAGAGTCTCTCAGTACTGCTGGTGTGGTGCAGACCCCAACAGCAGCAACTTTGGGATCGTCGTGAATTAGCCTGTGCAGCTATTTATTATTGCACTAGATTTAGACTGTGGCTTTAGATATTGATTGAGCCTGAGCCTCCGAGCAGCGAGAGCTAATTAGCACATGCAACAAAGAGCCAGCTTTTAATTAAATATGCCCTGGCAAAAAGGACCTGCTAGAGACAACTCTTCTTGTGCAGGGCATGCGGGAAGATTTCCATGCAGGACTAAGTCTAAAGGGCTGCCCTAAGCTGCAGTCTTGCAGCAGAAGGTTTCAGCCTAGAGCACTGAGGGGATGGGTGTGTGCTCCCATTCCCATGGGCAACCCCAAGCCTGGCACCTGCATCACTGGGTGGAACCACTGATCGTAAAATCATCAAGGCTGGAAAGGACCTTCAAGATTATCAAGTCCAACTGTGCACCCTACAACCCCTAACCACTAATCTGTCTCCTGAAACACCCTGTCAGCCTGTTTGCTGAACCCCTCCAGGAGTGGGGCCTCCACCAGTTCCTCCCCTGCCAACCGCTTCTTGCCATCGCAAATAACTAAACAAGCAGTGCAGAGAGGAGAACGATATTAATATTAAAAAGGCATTTATAGTTTTAATCAAGCTTTGGGGGGAAAAGACAGCTTAACATGGCACTTTACACAGTTGATAAAATGTTTGACATTTACTGGTGCCTGTAATGAATCTTGTCTCAATTTTCTCTTTCAAAATGCCACTCCAGATACTCTATCTATCTGTAGGGTTTAAAAAGCACTTATCCAACAAAGTGTTATCACGACAGAGAATATTAAACAGTGCCGCAGCAGAGCCCAGTCAGCTGCAGGGTCTGCGGCCACCAGAGCGGGTTGGTACCCAGAGGGGAGAGCTGGAGCAGCTCCACAACTCCACTACAGAACAGCCCAGCAAACACCATCTTTCCACTGGTTTTTCTGATACCTGAGTGGGGCATCTCCAAGGTCTGATTTATTCTGCTCCATTTGCTGTTGAGGGAGCTGGGGCTGTTTAGCCTGAGGAAGAGGAGGCTGAAGGGCAATCTTATCACTCGCTACAACTACCTGAAGGGACACTGCAAACAGGTTAGTGCTGGTCTCTTCTCACAGGTCATTAGTGATGGATCAAGAGGGAACAGCCTGTTGGTGAGTGGATTGAAAGCAGCCCTAAAGACAAGGACTTGGGGGTGTTGGTAGCTGAGAAGGTCAGTACAAACCGGCAGTGTGCAAGTACAGCCTGGAAGCCCAACCAAAAGCAGGTGCCAGACCCAGTTTTTCTTTGCTACAACCTTTCTCATCCTTCTTGGGTGCTTTGATCGTTGATGAAACCAGTGAGTACATCCCTGGCAGCAGCCTTTAAATTCTGCTCCCTAGTGGTAGAAAAACAATTCCCACCTGGGAATCATGGCTTTGCTCTTTAGGAACGCTCCTCCAGGTACTGCAATGCAGCTCAGGCTTTCTTCAGCCAGCCCTTCTGTTCCATTACATTTATATTTAACCAAGGAAAGAGCAGTCATGTGGGACTGATGCAGCCAGCAGCTCCAAACTCTGGCACCACCACCCTGGAACCCCATTGGCCTCACTAGAACACCATGACCTAGGCAGATGTTGATGAACTCAGCACGTTGAGATTTGGGCTTGACCTCTTGGGATAAAGCCAAAGATTTTGATGGAGTCTGGAAGTTGACTTTATCCCTTGAGAAGAAGGATGAGCAGCCCATGGCAGCACCACTGACCTTGGCTATCTGACTCTGCCTGCGGGCAGGATGGTGCACAGCAGTGACAGGAGCTTTGTGCTTTATCAGTGCATGGCAGGTGTCCTGTGCAAATCCAGCCAACACTGCATGGCTACTAAATGACCATTTATCTGAGGGGGGCACCGCGGAAGAGGATATCGGCAGCAAACACACGGCTGGGCCCAGGCTTCCCTTTGAACAGAGATGCTTTAGAGTCTTCCTTGTGTCTCTGTGTTGTAGAAGGAAGATACGACTTATTCTCTGAAAGTTAGTTCCCGTCTCAGGAGCCCAGTATAGAAAATTAGGTTTTAATGGCTTTGAAATTGAGGTTCTTCAGGTCAACGGGACAAGATGCTGCCAGTGAATGACGGACCCATAAAGGGAAAACAAAGCAAATATTTTGTTACTCATCAGAGAGTCACAGTCCAAAGATAGCAGGCGGTAGCTTAAAATACCGCTGTGCTCTTCAGACGACTCTAATGTTTAGTCATCATCTCCTTTTTTCTCACGTTGCCTCTCTATACATTAGCTTTGGGAACAGAGCACTTGGCTTTGTGTCCTCGGAAGTGCCCGAGAAGTCCTCAAGTTTCCATTGGAATCTCAAAATTTGGTCTGAAATGAGAGCACTTGGCCTCTCCAGCTGCTGGAGGCTTCAAGTTCATGGAGTGGGGCCTGTGATGATGCCCCATCAGTGCAGTGAATGCAGGAGCTGACCACAACTCATGTTGCTCTGTTGAGTCTCTCCAGCAGCACTGCTATTAGCATCCTTTTTAAAACCAAGTTGATAAAGGGGTAATTGAGAAGGGGCAATTACCAGTGAGCTATGTGAAAGGGAAAGATGCAACGAGATGAAGACCAGCGTGCTTTAAATGGGAAGAAGCACAAACAAGACACAAACAATGGCCTCGTTACCTGAGAATAGGAGCTTGATCCTGCTTTTGCTAATTAAAACCACAGCAAAAAAAAAAAATCAATTAAATGAAAGCCAGGAGACATCTTGATGCCTCTTTTCGCAGATCAGGAATAACTCAGGGAAAGGAACTGGCAACTGGGTGCCAAAGTGGCAGAGCTGAGTGTGTGGCACAGGTCTCGGTGCTCCTGGGAGCCCCTCAAGATGAAGGGAGAGAGTGGGACAGCCAGGGCCACCCACACTCCCAGGCGGGGCCACCCACCTCCCTGAGCAATAGATCACCCCGAGGTGCTTCACAGAGGGAAAACTACCAACAAACCCAGGGCTGAATTTGCTTCAGCTCACACAGGACAGAAAAACTTCCAGAGAACTTCTGCCAGCGAGCGCTGGAATGATTCAACTCATTATTAACGGGATGAAAGGATGGTAATTATTCCTAATTTCCTATTCCAAAATCATTACCATCCCTAAGAAGGGCAGACAGGGAGCCCTTGACATCTTGCAAGTAACTTTAAATATTTACAGGGCTGAGAGAAATGTCGCTCTGAATGGGCTGCAATGGGGAAAGTGGCTCCAGCTAAAGGGAACAGGTGGCTTTGACCCCTACAGTTGCTTCTCCCCAAAGAACCATCCCAGTAAGGACTTTTCCAGCCCAACCTGAGCTTTGACTTCTGCACACCGATGCACAGGAACTAAAGAAATGACCTGCACAAGGCTGCTGAGGGTTGTAGGAGCTATCACCTCAGACTCCCAGGAAAAGCTGCAGGCTGAATCTTCTACAGGGCTTTTATTCACTAATCAGCAACTGGTTATCCCTCCTACATCCTGTGATGAGGTTGGACACGCTGCCCAGAGTAGAGACCATAGAATCATAGAATCATTAGGGATTGGAAAGGACCTCTAAAGATCATCTAGTCCAATCCCCCTGCAACAGCAGGATCACCTAGACCAAGTCATGGATGCTCCTGGCTTGCTGCACACTAGGACTTGCTGCAGGAGCCCCATGGGCCTGTATAGGCAGAGCTTTGCTCTACGAAGAGTCTCTTCTGGATCTTGACTCAGCTTTTCTTGAGGAAGAACTGGAGCTCAAAAACTACCGTCATTGCACCAGCAGCAAGAATTTGTTAATAAATTCATTACTTAAGCCAGAAGTTGTATTTTTTTCCTTTCCTTCTCCTAATACCCATTGGCATGGGAAGTGCAGCAGCATAAACACTTGCTAAGGAAATATTTAATAATACAGAAAGATAGGGAAAGATACAACACCAGCCTCAAAGCTGAAGCAGTGTGTGGCAAGGACTTCACTTTGCTGTGACCATCCCCCTAGTAAGATGCTGACTCCTCACCCTCTGCGGTGGCACCGTCATCCCCATCCCAAGGCACAACGCACTGAGCAGGGAACAGGAATAAGGCAGCTCCTCTGAAAGCACAGCAGAAGGACCACGAAGCGCTGATTTACACCCGGAATTATGCCGACGGCGCACACTTCCCTAATGTATAGGAATGTCACATTGCTTTAAGTATTGTGCCCAACTCCCGTCCTCCAATCAATGCCCAATTTCCTTCCAAGGATAAAGCTGTACATTATTTTTGGCTGACCAATTCAGCTCAGGGCGCTCTAATTTCTTCCCCACTCGCCTCCTCCCCTGCGCACTCAGAGGACAAATGCTTCACCGGGATTGCCTCAGAGCAATGACACAACAAGCACATTCCGAGCGGCTGGCAGAGTGCATACAAAATATATTAAATATATTAACTTGGGCACTTGCCGGGTCTCGGGAGAAGTTCTTGGAGCTGCTCGTGTACTTCGTCTCCGCTCCCCCAGCTCCTGTCTTCCTGGAAAATTCCCTGTCCCCAAAAAATGCAGTTGGCTGGAGGTCACCGGCATTTGCCGGCAGCTTGTCTGTGTGCCCCACGGGGAGCTGCCCTGACACACTGTGCGAGCGGGAGAGGCTGGCAAGGCTCACAGATGGTGCTCAGCCGTCCCCGTGTTGTGAAGCAGCTCGGGCTGGGAGATACTCCCTGTTCCCAGGGGCACAGAGGGCCCCAGAGCCAAGAGCAGGGAGAACAGGAACACATCCAGGACAATACGACCAAATGCTCTGTTGGCTCAACAACACCCTTAGACATAGTGTCCAGATGCTTAAAGCCTTGCTGGGAGCTGCTTCAGGCTGAACAGCTGAGTTGGAGCTCTTGGAGGATGGTTCAGGTGGGAAGGCACCATTTCACCTCTGCGGTTGCAGAAGTGGGAGCACCCACTGATGCCCAGTCAGGGCTTCCCCATCACGCTGCGCAACTGGCACCGACCCACCGGGAAGTGAATCCCCAGGGCTCACCCTCCAGCCACACACACAGCCTAGGATTTTATTTCATTTCCAATTAAAAAAGAATAACCAACAAGCCCAGAGCTGTAAAATTACAAACCCCCTGAGCAGCAGCTGCTGCTGTGAAGATGGGAAAATTGCCCTTTGTTCTTCTGAAATAAATCTGAGGGATGGCCCTGTATAAGCTGGCAGCGTTCTCTGGGGGCTGCCAAAGACTTTGCAGGCATCACCATGAATAACAGTTTATCTATAGAGTTTCATTCAAAATGAAGCCTCAGACATGGCCTGAAATTATGGGGACGCTGTGAAAATGGCTTTATAAACTATTGCTTTTCCCCTCGACGAGCAGCAGCAAAGTAGAGGCCAGAGCAAAGCCAGCTGAGACTCTAAATGTAATAAATAAGTCAGCAGAGCTGATAAAAATAAAGGATGAAATATAATTCAGCCATTCAGTGACAGATCCCATCTTAGCTGTGATATAGGGTCTGTTGAAACTGTCATTGCTTCAGGAAATTAAAGAATGAGCCCATTAGTAAGGATATTTAAAGATGTTCATATTAAGATTATGACTTCCCAGACTCAGATTGTGCAGGGAACAGGCTCTATTCAAAAGTCATTTTTCACTGCCCCTTTACAGTGCAGCACTGAGACTCTGAAAGGTGCCACGGGCTGCCACCACACTGGGGGCAAGCGGGGAGGATGCAGCACCCAGCACCACTCAGGGGTTACCATAGCAGTGGGAGTAAGTGGCCCAAAACCTAAAGAAAAGGTGCCTGTGGGCAACCAGAAGTGGGAGGGGAATGACTGGCGGGACCGATGTGTGCTGGAACCTCATGCCGACACCTTTTGGGCTCCAGGAGCAAACTCAGAATTGTCCAGATTGGAAAAGACCTCTAGCCAAATCATCTGCCTAACAGTGACCAGATCTGTCAGCAGCATGTCTACCTGACTCTTAAGTCCCTACAGGGATGGGGACTCCAACCAGCCTCCTGGGCAGCCTGCTACAAGGCCTGAGAACTTTGTCAGTAAAGAATTTTTTCCTAATGTCCAACTTAAACTTGAAGCCCAGGGACAGAGTGGAGGCACCGTCCCAGGAGGGGTTCAACAACTGGGCAACCAGGGTGTTTGAGGACTGTAGAGCGGACAGCTGGACTTGAATCACAGAACACTGGGGATTGGAAGGGACCTCAAAAAATCATCTAGTCCAATTCCTCTGACACAGCAGGATCACCTAGTTCCAGTTGCACAGGAACACATCCAGGCAGGTTTTAAACATCTCCAGAGAAGGAGACTCCACAGCCCCACTGGGCAGCCCCTTCCAGTGCTCTGTCACCCTCACTGGAAAGAAGTTCCTTCTGATATTTATATGGAACCTCCTCTGTTCCAGCTTACACCCATTGCCCCTTGTCCTATCACCAGATGACATTGAGAAGAGCCTGACTCCATCCTCCTGACACCCACCCCTCACATACTTATAGACATTAATGAGGTCAACCCTCGGTCTCCTTTTTTCCAAGCTCAAGAGATCCAGCTCCCTCAGCCTTTCCTCATAAGGGAGGCGCTTCTCTCCCTTCGTCATCTCTGCCTCTGTGCTGGACTCTCCAGCAGGTCTGTGTCCTTCTGGAACTGAGGGGCCCAGAACTGGACAGAAGATTCCAGATGCGATCTCTCAGGGCGGAGTAGAGGGGGAGGAGAACCTCTCTCCATCTGCTAACCACCCCTCTTCTGATCCACCCCAGGATGCTGTTGGCTTTCTTGGCCACAAGGGCACATTGTTGGCTCATGGTCTTGATGATCTTGAAGGTCTTTTCCAACCTTGATGATTCAATGAAGGAAATCAAACAAATAACTGTTGGCTCTGGAGCACGATGGATGGGATTGATGCTGTTGAAGGGATGCTATAGGAACAAGGTGGCCTTGTGCACACCCATAGCTGAAGGACAGAGGGCTGGCAATTAAAAGAGAAAAACAACAGCAAGAAAAAACAAAACAATAAAAAAACCCCCAAAAGGTGAAGATCCTGAGCTGCCGCTATGTTGAGAAACTGATGGATAATTGTAATTAGCTTTCAGAATTTTTAATTATAGAAGGGGTATAAATAATCACAAAGCGCAGTTCTGCTAATGAGAGTCCTTGTGCTGGGAAACACAGGGATGCATTTGTTAGGGAGACTTTGAAAGCTCTGCTGTTAATTAGGTGTCTCACCGCCAGCGGGGTTTCGTGAGAGGAGAAACATCTACACACTGAAATCAGGCACTGGAGTCCTGCAGGGAACCCAGCATCAATTATGGGAGAGCAGGGTGCGAAAACCAACCCACTTTGTAATTAGTGAGCAGGGCTGATGGGCAGGAAAGAGCCTCCCTTTGCTCCTCAGGGTGCTGGCAGAGGTGGTTAGTGCTGGTCAGGATCTGGGGGGAGGAAAAAGAGGAGGAGGAGGATAGCTGACCTGCCTTCCACATGCTCTGGAGAGCATCCTACAGCATCACTGGAGCAACGTTTCTGGAGGATCTCAGGAAGGGAGCTCCGGGGCATCCATAGGACATCGGGATGAGAGCTCTAGGACTGCTGCAGGACATTGGGGTGAGAGCTTTAGGCCCCCAGCCCACAACTTTTATTGGCAGGGAAGAACTGAGAAGGAGGAGAAGACTTGATTAGTTTAATTAACCCTGATTAAAGGGGGGATTGGGTTGCATTTGTCTACCCACAAAACTCAGCAGAGGTAGCTGGAGGGGCTCTGAGGGCTGCAGGGAGGTCCAGCCTCCCCACCATCCTCCGTGTGATGAAACCAGAACACAATCAAATTAAATAAATAAAAGGAAATACAAGTTTTTAGTGCCTGGTGTGGGCTGTGTGTCCCCTTGATCCCACCCCTCCAGCTCCAAAACCTGCTGTGAGCTCAGGACCCTGTTAAGACACCCCCCTCCCCGCTCAGTCCAGTTTCCACTGTCCTTCCTTACGGAAGGGGCTGCAAATCCCAAGCCTTTCCATGGGAGTTTCTGTGACTAATTGTGTTTAGCTAGTATTTGGCTAAATCTAATGAAGCAGTGATAAACAGCTCAGCGTTTTCTCCCTCGATGAATAATGAATATTAATTTGGCTGTCAGCGAAGAGCCTCTGCTCAGCACTGGAAGATTAGATTCCCCGGCTAAAGCCCAGCAGGGAGGTTGGGATTGCACTGGAAAGGATGGAGTTTTGGGTGTCTTCTCCTGCAGGCAGCTACCAGTGGGAGTGCAGAGGCACCCGTGGGTGATCCCGGCACCTGCTGGCACCACGTCCCGCAGCAGCGTGGCCAGGCGCTGGGTCTCCCGACCCGCTGTGCCCTGCATCCCATGCGCAATGCCCAGCTTTTAATTCCTTTGCTTGCTGTTGGTAGTTTATTGTGTTTAACTAAACTTCTAAAATTTCTCTTTCTTGTAAAATTAATGCTTTATATCTTTCTTACTGGTTTTATTTTCCTAATAGAATTTTAATTTTAAAAAGTTTGGGGTTTGTATTTATTTATTTTATATTATATATTTTTAATTTTCTTTTTTGTTTTAATTTAGTTTAATTTTATACTTTATTCTATTTATTTTTTCCTTTATATTTTATTTTATTTCTGTTTTAAATTTTTTAAGATGTTATTTTACTTCATTTGACTTTATTTTGTTTCTTTTTGAGATTTTATTTTGCTTTATTTTACACCATTTTACTTTTTTCTGTATTTAATTTCTCTTTTTTCCATTATTTTCCTTCAGTTTTTTAGTTTTCATTTTACTTTAGTATTTTTGTTTCTATTTTCTTTTATTCCATTTTACTTTATGTTATTTTGGTTCATTTTTTACTTTTAATTGGTATTTTATTTTATTTGTTTATTTTTATTTTACTTTCCATCATTTTACTTCATTTCTTCTCAGGCTCTGCCGCAGTGGCTGTCAGGCAACACTTCTAGAGCTTGTGCAACGCTAACAAACACAACTCGGCTGAGTGAGGTACACTAGGAGTTTGTTCTTCCAGACAGACTGTTGCTAGAGGCTGAGATGGGGGCACGAAACCACCTCTGTGCTACAGGATCACAGAATGATTGAGGCTGGAAAAGCACCAGCCCAGGACAAACATCACCCCAGCGGCCAGACCAGGGCACTAAGGACCGCAGCCAGGCTGCTGGTCTTTAACACCTCCAACGACGGGGAATCCACCACTGCCTTGGGCAGTCCAGTCCAGGGGCTCTCATTCCCTTCTCCCTGAGGAGGGGCTTCCTAACATCCAGCCTAACCCTCCCCTGGCAGCAATCAATCTCTTTCTTTCCACCCCTCAATCTCTTTCTTGAAGTGAGGGGCCCAGCACAGCCCCCAGTACTCGAGGGGAGGTCTCCCCAGTGCCCAGGACAGGGAGAGAATTACATCCCTGGTCCTGCTGGTCACACTATTGCTGATTCAAGCCAGGATGCCACTGGCATTTTGGGCCACCTGGGCACCCTGCTGGCTCCTGTTCAGCCGGTTGTCACCCAGTACTGCCAGGTCCCTCTGTGCCCGGCTGCTCTCCGGCCACTCTTCCCACAGGCTGTAGCTGCAGGAGGTTACAGTGCCCAAAGCGTAGGACCCTGCCCTTGGCCCTGTTAAATCGTGTTGCATGAGAGCCCGAGCCCACCCACCCCTCTGCTGCTACACCCGGTACACACATGACCAGGGGCCATCTACCCTCTCATCACCAGGAGACTTTACAGCAGCATGACCACGAGAAACAACAGAGAGAAGCCGTCGAACGCTGCCAGACACCTCCTGGGAAGGACTTGGAGAGGTACCTGTGTGCAGCCAGAGCAGCTTTTCCTGGCATTAAACCATATCCCTGCGCTCTCAGCCGGGCTGCAGCTGGAGTGAACATCTGTGGGGGGGAAACCCCTCGGGAAACCTCCTCCTCAAGCATCCTGAGACTTCCCTTCAGCGAGACTCCTTCATCCTGAGACCCCACCCTGGTGTGTGGTGGCAGAGAGTGAATGTTTGAGCATCGGCAGACAGAACGGTGTCGCGGGGAAACTCGTAAATAGCTGGAAGGTGTAAACCTGCTTCGGAGACTACACGTTGGCTGTGCCAGGGAACAGGCTGCTCCAAAGCATCTTCGCTGCCTTCAGCTCAGCCTCTTTTTGTTGCTCTCAATCCTTTCCCTTCTTCGCTGCCTTCAGCTCAGATTTTATCACTCTCAATCCCTTCCCATTCTCAGCCCAACCATCAAATGTAGGGGGATGAGTGAGGAGCTGTTGGATTTTTAGTGGGAAGAGGAAAATTTGGGGAACCTTTGGCGCCAGGTGATGACAGAGCAATCCACACAGACGCTCTACCCAGGGATGTTCATATCTACTGAAGCTAGGGAGCTGGTGAAGGGGGACCTCATCATGGTCACTGAAGACATTTGTAGAGTCCTGCATCTGGGGAGGAATCACACCAGACACCAGCTCAGATTAAGGGTCGTCCTGCTGGATGGCAGCTCCATGGAGAAGGGCCTTGGAGACCTAGTGAGCAGTCCATTCTCTATGGGACAGCAAAGCGCCCTCGTGGTCAAGAGGGCCTGCGGTGTCTGGGGGTGCATCAGGATTTCTGTAAGTCTCATACCAGCCTGTCAGACCCCAGAAGCTGTGGGGTTTGTAGGGCTCTCACCTCAGCTTACCCCATCTTCCAGCATTTCACCCCAAGCTGTGGGGCTCTATGATGCTCGGTGCTACATCCTGAGGCCAGCAGCACATTAATCTGTTTCTAACTTTACCTGGCACGTGGGCTGCAGTGAGCTCCACATAATGTGATGGAAATGTGCAGCTGCTCCCAGGGAGGGGGTGGGTATGAAAATGAGCCCACCTGGGTGGGAGAGGGGAAGCAGGACTCCACTCTGGCTGTGCCCATGTTGGGACCCCCTGGCAGGACCCAATGAACCAAGTTCATAGACTCATAGGATGTGTTGGGTTGGAAGGGACCCCCAAAGGCAACTCCCCTACAACAAGCAGGGCCATCACTCATCAGACCAGGTTGTCCAGAGCCCCAGCCAGCCTGACTGTCAATGGCCCCAGGGATGGTGCTTCCACCACCTCTCTGGGCAGCCTGTTCCAGGGACTCCCCACCCTCAGATTCAACAACTTTTTCCTGATGTCCAGCCTCACTCTGCCCTTTTCCAGCTTCAAACTGTGACCCCTCATCCCATCATTCTCTGCCCTTGAGAACAGTCTTCCCCAGCCTTCTGACAGCCCCTTTCTGGGATTGGAAAGTTGCTATCAGGTCCCCTTCAAACCTTCTCCTCTTCAAGCTGAACAACCCCAGTTCCCTCATCCTGTCCCCAGGGCAGAAGAGTTCTAGCCCTCTGAGCATTTTCATGGCCCCTTACAGCTTGCTACTGGCTGACATCCCTGCATACTGAGGTGGGGATGGAACTACCTCATTCCCAGTGGTTGTTCTTAACAGCTCCAGAGGGATGTGTTGTGTTCCTTAAGCATCACCCCCATGTGTACAGGAGCAACCTGAGAGCAATGGGGCATTGAGTCCATTCCTCTCCCAGCTCCCTGTGGACACCTTGAGAAGGTGGTGGTGAAAGACTGTAGGAGAAGACCTGAGCAAAAGCACTGGGAGGAGACTGGAGAAAGAGCTTCAGGGTCTGCTGTGAGAACAGATGCTGATCTTTGGTTTTGGCAGGAGGAAGTGGCTCTAGCATCTGCTCGAGGAGCTGGTGGTGAGATGGCTGGGGAACACAGGGGCTCCCAGAACCTGGCAGTATCTCTACAAAGCCTGTCATCCCCATATCCCCTTACACAGCTCTGAGATCACAGGCAGTGAGGTGAGGGAAAGCACCTGCTGACTACTTTAAAATACTAAAACATCAGAGAATCGCAGAATTACAGAATCATTAAGGTTGGAAAGGACCTCTGAGATCATCAAGTCCAACTGTCAACCCAGCACCTCCATGACCACCAGACCATGTCCCACAGTGCCACATCTACTCATCTTTTGAACACCTCCAGGGATGGGGATTCCACCACTGCCTTGGGCAGCCTGTTCCAAAATTCAACTGCTTTGTCACCACAGAAGTTTTTCCTAATTTCCAATCTGAACCTCTGCTGGGGCAACTTGTGGCCATTTCCTCTGGTCCTGTCAGCAGTTATTTGGGAGAAAAGGCCAACATCCGCCTCCCTTACACCCTCCCTTCATGGAGTGGTGAGGGGTCATAAGGTTACTCTCAGCCTCCTCTTCTCCAGGCTCAACAATCCAAACTTGCTCTGCCTCTCCCAATCAGACCTGTTCTCCAAATCTTTAACCACCTCCGTCCTCACTCCACTCCTCAATATCCTTCTTGAACTAAGGAGCCCAAAACCGAACCCAGTACTGGTGAGGCCTCTCCAGTGCTCAGGGGACAATCACTTCCCTACTCCTATTGGCCACACCATTTCTTACACAAGCCAGGATGCTGTTGACCTTCATGGCCACATGCTAAAACACTGCCCATATAACTGAAATTTCATCTCTTCTGTTTCATCCAGGGTACCCAACCTGCTTTCCCCTCCCAAGCCCGGCTGGGAAGGGGCTGTGTGTGGCTGCTATTGTTCTGCTCCCGGTTCCGACTGAGTAGTCCTTAGAACAAAAGAAAAACAAGAGGGAGAAGGGGAAGCTGTTCTCACCAACGCGAATACAATGTGCATTCACATTCAAATAAAACCCCAGCAAATAGAATGTGCAGTGCTGGAGATAAAAATGGTAATGAGTTCTAATAGTTCACTTTGATTTTCTCTATTGAAGCCGACTCTGGGAAGCTGATATTGTATCGGGGAGATGTTAGATCCCCAGTCACACACCAGGCAGCTGATGGGAAGGGCATGGATATGCCACTGCTGTGGAGGATAGTGACCATGGAGGGAGTGAAAGTGGTGGCCATTAGAGCAGCCATGCGATTAGACCAGTTATCAATCATTAATATCCACCTGTGAGCTGGGTTGATGTTACAGCAGTGTGAAGTGTCCATAAAAGTGGTCATATTCAGGGAGGGTGAGCTTTGCCACCCCTGAGCTGGATGGGGATGCTCAGGCTGGATGGGGCTTTGGGAAGTCTGTTCTAGTTAGAGATGTCCCTGCTTGTTGTAGGGATGGTTGGACTACACAACCTTTGGAGGTCCCTTCCAGCTCTGTGATTCTATGATTCTGCTGCAGCACCACCACGTCCTGAGCTCCTAACAGACCTGCGTGCCCCAACAAGCTCCATGCGCTTGCGAAGAAGCCATCTGGGTCAAATAGCAGGAGGAAATCTTGAAATCTTTTTTTTTCCTTTGCTCTGGGAGCTCAAGGGCAAAATTTGAACATCAGAGGCAGGGAGATGTATTCCTGAGCTGATTTGTGAACATCTTGTTGAGACGTCTAGGATCAGATCTGAAAATATTTTAGTGATGCAGAGAGTGATTCAGAGAGTCATCTGGGTTATCCACCCCTCGCTGAGGATGTGATTGAAATGTTTGTGGCTGAATATCAGCCGGGAAGAGCGGAGCAGTCATAGCAGGCATAGAAACTGTCATGTTTATATCCCAGGATCTCCTCAGCCTTGTAGCAAGGCTGAGAGGAACATTCATAATTTTCATCCACATGCTTTGGGCTGTCACAGGATTTTCTCCTTTGGCATCGCTCCTGGCTCACACTCAGCCGCTCCGGCTGCGTTGACCAGAGCACCCATTCAACCACCTTCCATTCATCCAGCCAGGAGGGATGGGATGCTCACAAGAAACACCAGGCATACCATGCAGGTCAGGAAAACCTCTCCTCTAGTATTTTACACCACAAATTGTAAGACACAAGGTTGTCTTCACCAGCGGGGAGAGCCGTCTCCAAGCAGAGGAGCCATCCCAGTGGATCTCCAAGCTCATCGCCGAGCAGGTGCTATTTGCTCGCCAGCGGGCTCGGATGAAGAAGCGCCTTGTTTCTTCTTCCCTCCCTGACTAGCCAGCTGCCCAAAGACAAATTGTCCTCCCTTGGGGTGCACATTAGAAATGCTTAAGCAAATTAGCCATAAATAGAAAACGCAGCATATGGGGCTGGAGATAATGTTTCATTATAAATTATCATGTTCTCCAGGGAGATACGCCTCTTCCCTTCGCACCAAAGACTTTCTGCGGATTTGGAGTTTCTTCTCCTTTTCGTTTTTTTTTCATTTGGGAACCGTTTCTGACAACAATTGGACTCAGTAGTTGGTTTCCTGGCTGTGGAAATCAGGATGTGAACCTCACTTTGGCTGCAAATCCTCTCGGATTTAACACTCTCTCATTAAACACCAGAAAAGAAGTTAATGCAGAGCTGATGAAAGGTGTTGGAGTGAAAGCTCTGCAGATTAAACGTGGCTGTTTATCCCCTGAAAACTTACACCAAGGACAACAAGGCAGCTCCTCACACTGTGATTGTCGCTGCCTCACTCTGTGCCCAGCATCTGCGATGTAGGATCATGGGTTTGGCCACAACCAGGTTCAAAAAAGCATTTTCTGGATCGAGAACACCCAGAAATTCTTCCCTCTGCATCATCCCATCTCCGAAGTCTGCTTCTCCTGCTTGGCTTCAGGCATAATTTGTTCAGAGCAGAGGCAGCACTTTGGCTGCCCATCCATCATCCTGATGTCTTTCAGTCACCATGGACCATAGTGAGCAGCACTGAGCACCTCCCTCCTTGCAAACGTACCTGAAAACAGTGTTTTCATCCACCTAGGTAAAGTCCTTGATGGAGCTGACTCCTCAGACAGTCCCAAATTCACCCTCCACACTCTGAAAATTGACTGCTTTGGTGCATTGTGCATTGGGGTTAATTCTAATCCTGTAGGTTTTCTCCTGTTTTGATCAGAAATAAGGTCCCAGTCGTCACCTGGAAGATCTCTGCTCCCTCTGGGAAAGTGGTTTTGTCCTTGAAGAGAGCCCCCTGGGTCGGCAACTCACTGGGGCCCTCAATCCTAGAGGAGACAGTGGCGGAAAGGTGATTGTTTCCAACACAATTGCTGCCTGTGTGTAAACAGACTTTACAGGACAAAGTCATAGAACAACAAGCACTTTCGTACTGCACATTTACAGGTGCTGTGGAGGGTTGTCTCCATAGTGCAGCAAACTGGACCAGTTTGAACCACTGCTGTAATGGGGGAAATCTCAGTGCTTGCACCCCGACGCTAGTTGCTGCCATCAAAGCACTGAACGAGTCCTGATCTCCGGAGTGAAGAGTTCCACCTGGCATCTCTTCTCTCAGCAATAACCACAGGCTGAAGGGAAAGAGCATAAAGCAGCAGCTGTTGCAATACAAATACTCGTGGCAGCTCCTACCAGAGCTGCATCCCGAAACAGCCACTCGTGGTTCATGGACTCATTAAGGTTGGAAAAGACCTACAAAATCAAGTCCAGCCGTCAACCTCACGATGATCTCCCTGGGCTGCAGAGCCCTGGGTGTGGTGCTCAGTGGGATGATGGGGATAAAGGGCTGGTCTCAAAGCTTCCCAGGACCAATACGGCACCTTGCTGGGAGGGATATGGCCATTCATGGAGCTGGCGGGATGCTCTGCCCCATTCCCCCAGAGAGCATCATCGAGGAGGATTTGCAGCCATTCCTGAAGGCTTTAGCATCCATCCTGTTATGCCAGGGGACAGGTGACTTAACTGGGTCAGCTGGCTCTGCTCTGAAAAAGCTTAAAACTCCATATTAGCTGCCTTAGTGAGTTTCCTGGCAAAATTCAAGAGCAGAAGGAAAAAGATGTTCAGCTTGAGGGAGAATTTAGTTCATGATGCAATTTGGAGAAGACATATCCTTGTCAAACAGAGTTGTTGGGTGCTGGGGGTCCAACCTGCTGCACTAACGGGATGCTGATATCCTGGATGGAGAGGATCTAGTGCAGCTGAGCTCATCCTTCTGTTCCTTGGCATTAATCTCAGAGGAAGACAATGGAACCCTGAGCCCGGGGATGTTTTCTCCGGGCTCACTCCATCACTCTCACAAGGAGTCAGGGCAGTGATGGCAGCAACTCCACTCCATTCACTTCACACGTCGGAGCTGGAAGGCAGTGGCTGCTGTATCTCTCAAGGCTTTGGAGAAACTTTCTGCCTGAGGAAATATTTACCTTTCCCCCACTGCTGCAAAGCGAGAGGTCGAGCCAAGCTGCCCCTTGCACATCCCTGGCTGAGAGCTGAGCGTTAAGCAAATCAGCTCAGGCATTGAAAATAAATAACCTCAGCGCAGCCCTGCCAGCCGCACAGCTTTGGCTTATTGTGCCAGTCAACAAATAATTATCGCCCCGAGGCCTTGGAGATCTAAAGGAAAGAAAAGGGGGAAAGGATCAGTGAGAGGGAAGAGCTGCGGCAGCGAGTTCATCGCCTGTGCTGGGGGTTGATGCAGGGCTCCTGCAGGCTTGAAGACACCCATGGAGATAGTTGCCTGGTGCCCGGGTGCTTCGATGCCCACCTTTACTCCTTGCCAGGTTGTGGCTTTTATAGCTTGGTGCTTACCCTTTCTTCTTAGTATTTTTATTTTATGATTTTTTAAAGTTATTTCATATATTGTTAACTCATAACGTATTAAAATACTGTGCTATCTTAGATGTTGTGTTGTTACGGTACAGAATACGAATACAATTTCTAGAATACATTTATATAGAATATTAATATCTAGTTTTGTTTATAATATAAAATATGCAAAAAATAAACATATATAAACATATTACAATTTAAAAGTTATATCTAAATAAAAATATATGAAATTATATAGATGATATATATTCGTATGTATGAAACTCCCATGTAATGATATAACTAGATATATTTCTACGTATGTTAAAATACGTAAAAGTATATAGTATGTACTTATTCTATATACTTTTAATATATACAGTATATAATTATTCTATAATTAATGATTGTACATTACAATAAACAATACACATTAATATATATACATATAGAAAATGTAATTATTATATATTGCACATAATAAATAATTGTATTTTTCATAGAATAATCAAATACAGAAATATACAGAAATACAAATTGATATGGAATCACAGAATCACAGCATCATTAGGGATTGGAAGGGAACTCCAAAGATCATCTAGTCCAATCCTCCTGCCACAGCAGGATCACCCAGACCAAGTCGCACAGGAACACATCCAGGTGGGTTTTAAACATCTCCAGGGAAGGAGACTCCACAACCACCCTGGGCAGCCTGTTCCAGTGCTCTGTCACCCTCACTGTGGAGAAGTTCCTTCTCAGGTTGATGGGGAACCTCCTCTGTTCCAGCTCACACCCATTGCCCCTCATCCTATGACTAGATGACATTGAGAAGAGCCTGACTCCATCCTCCTGACACCCACCCCTCACATATTTACAGACATTTATGAGTTCACCCCTCAGTCTCCTCTTCTCTAAGCTCAAGAGACACAGCTCCCTCAGCCTCTCCTCATAAGGGAGGTGCTCCACCTCCTTCATCATCCTCGTTGCTCTGCACTGGACTCCCTCAAGCAGTTCTAAGTCCCTCTTGAACTGAGTGGCCCAGAACTGGACACAATACTCCAGGTGTGGTCTCCCAGTGCAGAGTAGAGGGGGAGGAGAACCTCTCTTGATCTGCTAACCACCCCTCTTCTGATCCACCCCAGGATGCTGTTGGCCCTCTTGGCCACAAGAGCACACTGCTGGCTCATGGTCATCCTGCTGTCCACCAGGACCCCCAAGTCCCTTTCTCCTACACTGCTTTCCAACAGGTCAGTCTCCAGTCTACACTGGTACCTGGGATTGCGCTTGCCCAGATGCAAGACTCTACATTTACCCCTGTTACAGCTCATTAAATTCCTCCCTGCCCAGCTCTCCAGCCTGTCGAGGTCTATTATGCAACATGCAAACTATTACATATTATTAGATGAGGATTATTGAATTCTATTACTAGATTATGTATTATTGATTTAAATTAGATTTATTATGAGATTATTAGGTTTTATATTAGAATATGTAATTATACTACATTATGTGACAATACAATATTGTATTACCATTTATAGTCCTATTATTATTATTATTTTTATTTTCCACACTGCTGGACAACGTGCTCCATACAATCAGTCAAATGGACATAGGGAGCCACAGAAACCATCATCAGCAACCCCCTCTCCCAGCTCCAACAGCCTTAGAACCCTAATCCCATGGGATGAGAGAGAAGCGATACCCTCCAGACACCCCAGTTCTCCTCTGGACATGATGGATGGGTGAGGGGTGGGAAGTGATGCCCTTAGTGCTCCCTCTGGGACAACAAGCACAAGGATGCCTTACCCAACCCCCCCTAGGTAGATCTGCAGGGTTGCCATGACATCAAGTAAAGAGCAGGGAGGAGGCAGAGGACACAGGTTCCCTTGTGCCTGTGTTGGTGCCAGCATCTGCAGCTCTAGCTGGGCTGCTCCAGTACAAATATCAGCCCCATGGAGGAACCCATCCAGCGACTCTCCACAAAGCAAACACCGATTATGCCGTTTCTTCAGGCCTTTCATTTCACAAGTCATTTTCCCTATCTAAGTATAGGTTTACATGAGAGGTAATTATCAGCCTTTCAAAGCTCTTAGTGCTGAGGGAAATGAGACGGAGTATTACATGGGTAAGATGATCATAAATGAAACGGGGCCGTAATAACCCCCAATTAGCACATTAAACTGCATTGAGAACTTGTCTTATCACTGCGGTGTAAACAAGACCTCCAGGAACACCTTAGAGCACTGGTGGCTTCCCCTTCCAGAGCCAAGTTTATGCAACATCCTTAAACCCAGCTATTTATTAGTCAGACTCAGACTGGGATTTTTCAGGAGTATGAATGAATCAGGGGTGATTCTGCTCCCTCTGCTGAGACATCTGGTGCCAGGTGGAGAGGAAAAGGGCTGAAGGCTCAACTCAGCCTCCTCTACCCAGAGCAGCATCACTTCGGCAGGTTGTAGAGCTTGCGGTGTGGACAGCAGGTCTGATGAGGAGAGACCTCAATGCTCTCTACAACTGCCTAAAGGGAGGCTGTGGTGAGGTGGGTGTTGGCCTCTTCTCCCTGGCAACTAACGATAGGACCAAAGGAAATAGGGTCAGGTTGCAGCAGGGGAAGTTCAGATTGGATCTCCAGAAAAACTTCTTCCCAGAAAGAGTGGAGGAGCCTTGGAACAGGCTGCCCAGGGAAAAGGTAGAGGCACTGTCCCTGGAGGGGTTCAACAACTGGGCAGCCAGGGTGTTTGAGGAGATGGGTTAGTGGTTGTGGGGTTATAGGGTGGGTGGTTGGAATGGATGATCTTGAAGGTCTTTCCTAACCTTGATTCAGAAGGAACTTCTTCCCAGTGAGGGTGACAGATCACTGGAACAGGCTGCCCAGGGTGGTTGTGAAGTCTCCATCCCTGGAGACGTTTAAGACCCACATGGATGTGTTCTGTGCAACTTGGTCTAGGTGATCCTGCTGCGGCAGGGGGATTGGACTAGACAATCTTTCGAGGTCGCTTACAGTCCCTAACGATTCTATGATTATTCTGTGGTTCTAGAGAACAAGCAGGGATGAAGCAAACGGGTAGTGTGAGGATGAGGGGGATAAAGCCCAGGAGCCCCTTTTAGGCCCTGAAAGAAGGGCTGGATGAGAAGCATCTTCTGTTAATGCCTACAAGTGGGTGGTGGCAGATGTGGGGGTCAGTGGGGGTTGTTGACCTGCCTTACGGCAGTGCCTGGTGAAGCCACTTTGGCTGCCAAGTGGGAAATCCCAATTTTTCGGCGCATCTCTTTAAGCGTCGGGAAGGCAGACAGGTTTAGACCTTTCCCAAAACCGCGATTGCAATCCCCCGGGGAGGCTCATTTTTCAAATGATCTTGTTAGACATTGTTAGGAATTGATATATTTGCATAGCATGAATGTTAAAACTCCGAAAGAACTCAAATGCCAATTAGAACCGCGGCGTCTTTCTTCCCCCCCTAATTAATCAGTCACAAAAGAGCAGCTCCAGGTGTTCTCCCCTGACTAAACACCAGCAGAAGTCTATCGTTATTAATCTTGATGACCCAAGTGTCATCACCGCGTGCAGATTTTGAGGATTTTTTTGTTTTTTCCAAGGTGATGGAAGGCTGGAAGCAATTCAAGGTGCAAGGCAGGAGCACACTGAGATGCTCACCAAGATTTTGTCAGCTTCCGCTTGAGTCTGCGGGAATCAGGCGATTCAACGAGGGCAAGAGCAGGATCCTGCACCTGAGATAGGGCAACCAGAGGAATCAATCCAGGCAGGGAGAAGGCAGGCTGAGAGCAGCCCTGAAGAAAACGAGCTGGGAGAAATAGTGGGTGACAAGGTGGTCATGAGCCACCAACGTGCAATTGTAGCCCAGAAGGCAAACGGTGTCCTGGGCTGCATCAGGACATTGAGAAAGGAGATTCTGCCCTGCTGAGATCCCACCTGGAGTCCTGCATGCAGCTCTGGAGACCCCAGCCCAAGAAGGATTTGGAGCTGTTGGAGTGAGTCCAGAGGAGGCCATGAAAATTCTCAGAGGGCTGGAGACCCTCTGCTCTGGGGACAGGCTGAGAGAGTTGGGGTTGTTCAGCCTGAAGAGGAGAAGGCTCCAGGGAGACCTTCCAGTGGCCTCCCAACCCCTAAAATGGGCTAACAGAAGGCTGGGGAAGACTGTTCTCAAGGGCAGGGGACGATAGGATGAGGGGGTCACAGTTTGAAGGTGGAAAAGGGCAGAGTGAGGCTGGACAGGTGGAAAAAGTTGTTGAATCTGAGGGTGGAGGATCCCTGGAACAGGCTGCCCAGAGAGGTGGGGGAGACCCCATAGAATCATAGAATCATTAGAGGTTGGAAGGGACTTTGAAAGATCATCCAGTCCAATCCCCCTGCCACAGCAGGATCACCTAGACCGAGTCACACAAGAACACATCCAGGCAGGCTTTAAATATCTCCAGTGAAGGAGACTCCACAACCCCCCTGGGCAGCCTGTTCCAGGGCTCTGTCACCCTCACTGCGAAGAAGTTCCTTCTCATATCGATGTGGAACCTCCTATGTTCCAGCTCACACCCCTGGAGCCTTCCAAAGTCATGCTGCCTGGGGCTCTGGGCACCCTGGTCTGGTGAGTGTTGGCCCTGCTTGTTGTAGGGGGGTAGGACTGGATGGCCTTTGGAGATCCCTTCCAACCCAACACATTCTATGACTGTATGAGAAGCTGATGATTGCTTCCTCTTTTGACTGAGGCACGTTCTCTTGAGAAAACAATTCCATCCATTTCACCCAAATTCCCCTTTTGAGGACAGCCCCCATGCTAGGGCCCTCCACGCTGTGTTCCCAGCTGCAGCGTGCACCAGGACCAACCGTCGTAGTGACTTAACCACCGTAATTTACAGACGCAGGCAGATGCTGTGGCCCATTCAAGCTCCCAAGTTCCTCCTGGGAGCTTACACTCTGCATAAAATCAGCAGCAAAACCTGGAATCTCACTTGAGAAAGCAGTGAGGAAGTGATGAGTCAAGCAAGACCAGATCCATCATTAAATGCTTTAGCAGAGAAACACTTGTGCCAACGTTCCGAGGCAAGAAATACCGCACCCGGGTGTGCGGGGATGCCGCTGGGATAGCAAAAGGCATCGCGGATCAGAATAAAATGTGTTAATAGGGAAAGTGCCGGTACCTGACGCTGCAGGAGCCTTCTGTGCTGACTCGGTGTTTTCTGCATCCCAGGAGCCGAGCTGTTTGCGTCACCGGCTTCACTGCAGCCTGGCGTCGCTGGCAGTGGGCACGGCCATGTGCTGCCGGGGTTCAGCTGGATGGGTCCTGGGGCTGGCACTCAGGGGACTCACGGCAGCCCCTTGTGACAGCGGAGCTTGGGAAATGTGGTGCTGGTGGGGATCAAAGCTTGGGAAACACCACACCAGTGGGGCCAAGCTTGTTAAACTTCACACCAGTGGGGGTCAAAGCCCAGGAACCATCACACTAGAGGTGTTTCCAAGCAAAGCTGGGAAATGTGGTGCTGGCGAAGACCAAAGCCCAGGAAAAATCATGTTGGTGGGGACCAAAGCTTGGGAAACATCACACCAGTGGGGACCAAAGGCACAGCTCAGCCTCAGAGCCACCCTGACCCAGTTGCATCTGAACCCACAGCTTCAGCCAGTCACCTGGGCATTGCAGAGCTGTTCAGAGCCCTCGTGGGAGGAGATCAACCACCTCCATGGTGATTAATTACCCACAGGTCCAGCATTCCATTGGGACATGACAGGCAGTGACTTAGGGATGCTGCTTACATGGGATTGGCGCTAATTAGCAGCATGTAATTGATGCATCTTGCTACAAATGATAATGCAACCCACTCCCAAAGCTAAGAATATCTTCCCCAGGGAGAAGCATGGCCAGTGTTTAAGCCGATAAGGCAAGCCAGCGAGGAAGAAGAAGATGAAGGCAAAAGTGTTCTTCGACTTGAAAGGTAGTGGTCGAGATCTGCAGATTGAGAAGCGACTTTTGAAAAATCCTCACATAAAAACACCGTTAAATATTCATGGCGTCGCTATTTATAAGTGTATCCATAATTAATAGGAATAATTAATGTGGTGAGGCGCTGGCGAAGGACTTTCTGCTAAATATTTGAATAGCGGGACGTAATTACGTTTTGATGTTCAAATGTCAGGAACACACTGAAGTGAACACTTTACATTCAAGAGGTTGGGGGAAACAGGCTGGGAAATGGCAGAACCAGGGAACAAAAGGGTTATTCCCCCTTATTCCACCCACCTTGGCGAGGTGTTTATGCACTCTGCTGCCTTAATATGGCAAAAGCCACAAAAGCAGGAGCTGTTGACACAACATGTTGTGCTTCATCGTCACTGCAGACTACAAACATCGTTATAACCCAGCCTGGAGATTCCCTGAGCTCTGAACCCAGTTCCACTTCTGTCTGCTCTATGGGGTTTGGCCAAAGTTGCCACCCTAGGCAGCTCCCTCCACCATCTTACATCCTTAAGACACCTTTTCTCCGTTCTTTTCCCTCTTAAGGCCCAGGAGCAGCTGTGGGACAGCGGCAGTGCTCTCCTGCGATAGTGTCACAGTAGTGACAAGAGCCCAGTGGGGGCGGAGGATGGACCACACACACTGTGGAACGCTCACGGTGACATCTGAAGCACTTTGCTGTTCTCCTCTTGCCATGGGAAGCAGATGGCAGCGTTTTGCTTCTGGACTGCATGACCTCAGCCGTGTTTGAAGTGCAGATACAATGGTAGGGGTGCAGACACATCCTCCACTTAATGATCTCGCTGAGGAGAAACAGGAGGGACCGAGGGAACTGCTGCATTTGATCCCTGGTCTCCAGAAGGCTGCCTGGTGGCAATGCATCTCCTCTAGTAGCAGTTTTGGGATGCTGCTGCTGCATTCCTGGGTGCAAAGAGGAGTACAGCTGTCTGGGGTGCCCATAAAAGCACTTTTCTCTCCAGCTTCAGCGCAAAAACTGATGAGAATCACACATTTCTCTTTCCAGGAGAACACAGTACAGGCTTTTGCACTTAGTCAAAAGGCTTTTCTACCTTAAAAGTGAGATTTGCTCCAAGGGAACAATGAATCCCATAAAAGTCCTATTTCCAAATGGTCTTTTAAACTCGCTGGCTTTGTCCTGAAAAACTCCTGGATGATTCCACATCCTTGTTTTATGTTGGCTGATGAATGGGGACATTTAGTGACTGCTGCAGCCCCTTCACCAGGTTCCTCCTCAGTCAGGGGAGCAGTGCGGCACACTGGGCTGCCTCTGATCTCAGCCACAACATCATGGGAAAAACCTTTGCTGTGAGGACAGGCTGAGGGAGCTGGGGTTGTTCAGCCCAGGTAAGAGAAGACTCTGGGGGACCTTACAGCTGCCTTCCAGTACCTGAAGGGAACCTACAGGAAAGCTGCAGAGGGACTTTTCCCAAGGGGATCCAGCGAGAGAACAAGGGAAGTGGTTTGAAATGGAAGGAGAAGAGCTTCAGACTAGATCTTACGAAGAGGTTCTTCAGTGCTAGGGTGGAGAGACTCTGGAATCGATTGCCCAGAGAGGCTGTGGCTGCCCTCTCCCTAGAGGTGTTCAAGGCCAGGTTGGATGGGGCCCTGAGCAACCATGTCCGGTTGAGAGGCATCGCTACCCGTGGCAGGGGGTTGCAGTAGATGAGCTCTGAGGTCCCTTCCAACCTCTATGACTCTGTGAAACAGCATCCACGAAAATCCTGGAGCATCAGGCTGCCCAGGGGGGTTGTGGAGTCTCCTTCTCTGGAGATATTTAAAACCCGCCTGGATGTGTTCCTGTGTGGCTTGGTCTAGGTGATCCTGCTGCGGCAGGGGGATTGGACTAGATGGTTTTTTGAGGTCCTTTCCAATCCCTAGCAATTCTATGATTCTATGATCGGGAGTGGGGAACACCACCTTCATCACAGCCACAGCCACTGTGTCCAGGGATGCTCACACCAACAGCCAAAGCCCCTTGCAGTAGGGTTGGGATGAAGGATGTTCCATGCGCAGCCACATATCACCCTCGTAGCACCAATCCCAGCACAGGAAGCTACCAGTCATCTGCTCCCAGTGCACAGCCTGCGTTACCCCAGCACAGAGAAGCAGCTGGTGGAAACCATGAGGAATTGAGCAGAGCACGCGAAAGACACGTTACAAAACCATAAGTTCTGCCCTAACGTGATCGTCATGCAGATCCCAGCAAGAGGCTGGGCCCTGCTCACCCGTCACTCACCGTGAAAAATGGAACTTTGCAGGGAAACTTGTGCACATTAAAGGGAAGGTTTACAGCTCCGTTCCCCCTGATTCTGCCTTTCTAAATGCGGGACGTGATGGATTGTGCCTAAACCCAAGCGCTTCAAAGGTCTTCTGGCTTCCTGCAAGATTCATGCTGCAGCTTCGCCCTGTTTTTTGAAGTGGAAAGTCTATTTATTTATTGCACTTTAAGTGAAAGAGAGTGTCTCGCAGCCAGTTCTCCAGAACAGCTCTTCTGTCCTAAGGCACTTGCGGAGGATTGCTGCTTCTCAGCTAATACATTTCCATATAAAAGGGGGGGGAAATGACCTTAAAATTCGGACATCTGTCTCTGATGGGTTTTTCTTTGGTTGCTCAGAACTAAGTAACAGAGACAGACCTCCCCAAGGCCAGAGTGAGCTATTCTGGCTGTCCCACTATTACTGCCAAAACCCTTTAGCTCCGTCGGAGCCCGAGCGTCTCCGTGTCAGCACATCAAGCTGTGCCCTTTGCAGCTCTGCAGCTGCCCACGAGGGCCTGTCCAAGAGCTCCACAAAGCTCAAAGGGAGATTTGCTTCTCTTTAATTTCTTTTTAATTTCTTTTTCCTCCTCATTTGTAGATCTGAACTTGCCTCATCCCTTGGCTTTGCATTGTGTGAGGTGTTTGGGAAGCTGTGCTAGGGGATGCGCCTGGACTCACCCCCAAACCGCAGGCAGCAGCCCTGGGTCTCTGCAGATCACAGGGGTTGGAAGTAGCTTCTGGAGATCATCCGGTCCTATCCCCCTGCCACAGTAGGATCCGCTAGATCAGGTCACAGAGGAACAGGGGAGTTTGGAAAGTCTCCAGAGCAGGAGGCTCTCCAACCCCTCTGGGCAGCCTGTGCCAGGGTTCGGTCATCCTCACAAAGATTTTCCTGATGTTTCCACGGAACCCCCTCTGCTCAGGCCTGTCCCCACTGCCCCTTGTCCTATCACTGGACATCCCTGAGCAGAGCCTGGCTCCATCCTCCTCACACCCACCCTTTCCATACTTATCAACATTCATGTGGTCACTCCTTAGTCTCCTCTTCTCCAGCTGAACAGACCCAGCTCCCTCAGCCTTTCCTCATCAGGGAGATGTTCCACTCCCTTCATCATCTTTGTGGCTCTGTGCTGGGCTCTTTCCAGCAGTTCCCTGTTGTTCTGGAACTGAGGGGCCCAGCACTTGACACAACATTCCAGATGCAGCCTCTCCAGGGCAGAGCAGAATGAGAGCAGAACCTCTCTCGACAGACTAGCCATCCCTCTTTTAATCCACCCCAGGATGCCACTCATCTTCTTGGCCATGAGGACACATGGTCATCCTTCTGTCTGCCAATAGTTCCAGTAGCCCTAGGCCCCTTTCCCCTGTGCTGCTCTCCAACAGGTCCATTGGTGCTGAGGGAATGATGCACCAACTTCTACATACCAGAAATTCAAGGACATGAGTTCTGAGCCGGCACAAAGGGTCATAACCAGCTTCCACACCCTACATGGCACCACAGCTCGTCCTGCTGGTTGCGGGATGAGCATCCACCCACTGCTGAGACACTGTCAGCAGCAGTGATCCTCCATCCTCCTGATCCCCCCACACCTTCCTCCCAGGGTTGTAAGCGATCAGAAGCAGGTAATGAACAAGCAGTCAGCACTTGTGCTTGAGATGTATTTAAAGAGGTTTGAGCCAAACAGATCAAAACTCCCTTTACTCTACAGCCGTTTCCCCACAATAACACGTCAGCCCTAAGGTGAAAATCAATGTTCAAAGCCTGCACCAGTTTTCAGAGAGATAAATGCTGTGTTTAATGCTCTGCAGCGATGATTGTCGGCGAAGCTGTCCTTGGCACACACCAGTGTTTCCCAATTAATGTCAGTGCGTTAGCGATCCGCCCCTTAACTTGTGTGTGGTTTGAGAAGGGACTACACGAAGGGAGAGAACGGCCACCTGAAAGGACTCACTTCAAATTGCTTTGCCCCAGAGGTTTTGAAGGATGCTGATGCTCCATATCTGGGTTTGGAAACCACTTTCCCCAGGACGGATGCAGAGAGCAGCAGGATGGAGCCTACAAATCATAGACTGGCTCAGGTTGGAAGAGACCTCAGAGCTCATTTACTCCAACCCCCTGCCGGGGCAGTGACACCTCTCAACCAGACTTGGTTGCTCAAGGACTCATCCAACCTGGCCTTGAACACCTCCAGGGAGAGGGCAGCCACAGCCTCTCTGGGCAATCAATTCCAGAGTCTCTCCACCCTCGCACTGAAGAACGTCTTTGTAAGATTTAGTCTGAAGCTCTTCTGCTTCAGTTTCAAACCACTTCCCCTTGTTCTGTCGCTGGATCCCCTTGGGAAGAGTGTGTCTCCAGCCTTCCTGTAGGTCCCAAACTGGGCTGCCTCATCAAATCGAGTCAAAGCTTGAGGATGCACCATGCACACCATGAAACACCAGAAACAGCATAGACCCAAATGCCTGCCAGCTGCTGTGACCTCTCACGTCTCTAAACTCAGAGCAACACGTAGCTGTGGCAGTAAGGAAAAGATCAGTGTTGTAGGGAGCAGCGCTTCTGCCTTTCTGAAAGGTGACAGCACAACACAAAGCAAAGCCATGACATTTTCCTTCCTGTCCCAGCTCCTGCACAACAGGGACACGTGGATCAAACTCTGCCCTGGTGAGACCTTACCTGGAGTCCTGCATCTGATTCTGGAGACCCAAACACGAGGAGGATGTGGAGGTGATGGAGTGAGTCCAGGGGAGGCCACAAAAGTGCTCAGATGGCTGGAGCCACTCTACTCTGGGGTCAGGCTGAGGGAGTTGGGGTTGTTCAGCTTGAAGAGGAAAAGACTCTGGGCAGACCTTGTAGTGACCTTCCAATCTCTGAAAGGGGCTCTCAGAAGGCTGGGTTAGACTGTTCCCAAGGGCAGGCAACGATGGGATGAGCAGAAATGGTTTGAAGGTGGAAAAGGACAGAGTGAGGCTGGACAGGAGAAAAAGTTCTTGAATCTAAGGGTGGCGGATCCCTGGAACAGGCTGCCCTCTGGGTGGTGGAGGCGCCATCCCTGGGGCCACTGAAGGTCAGGCTGGCTGGGGCTCTGGGCAATCTGCTCTTGTCAGTGTTGGCCCTGCGTTGCAGCGGGGTTGGACCGGATACCCTTTGGAGGTGCCTTCAAACCCTGTGATTCTATGAAAGCTGAAGGGATAAACAACCCTCCAACCCTCCCTGGTTAACTGAACATTTTTTGAACTTGGGAGAACTCTTTTTCTTGATTGATCCCAGGGATGATAATTGTATTTGCTGTGATAAAAAGTTAAATTGCATAAAATTAATATTGATTCAAATTAAACCATTTATCTCCCTTCACTTTTCGGCTCTGCAAATGCAATTATTGCTCCGGCTATCGCATAGCAAATAAAATTACAAGCTGAAATTGCAGCTTTTTTTTGGGGTTTGGCTCTTCCTTCCTCCTCTGGCTCCTTTCTTGCTTATATAGGAGGAAGAAGAACCCAAGGTGGCATCTTACGAGACCTTCAAAGGAGCAGTATGGCCCCCGCATGCCTGGTCCAGCCCCAGAAGGGTAAAGAAGGGAGAAAACATCTGGCAGACCCAGCTCCTGGGCTTCAGAGCTGCTTCTCCCCTGCTTTTCACTTCCCTTCCACCACCTGCTCCTGGTGGTAACTGGAAAGGAAAGAAGGAGCTATAACTACTGCTTGGAATTAAAAGAAGCCGGTATAGTCTTGGCAGAGAGAATATCCTGAGGGTCCCAGCTCCTATCCCTTATACCTATTCCCAAGTGTTAACATTGAAATTTCTCATTCAGTTCCTCTGGGAATTGAGGAAAAACAATATTTGACAACCCAGAAGAAGGTGGATTTTCTGCAAAAGCTTAAGGCGGGGACGGAAAGATGCCTTGTTGGGACACAGTGGGAACAAGGGAAGGTCCTGGCTTTAATGAGGCTGGGGAAGGAGCAGAAGGCAGAAAGGAAACCCTGAAAGCTCAGCCCTGACTCGTTCTCCCATTGCATGTAAGAGAGGTTTATGGAGCTTCATTTAAAGGGCTGTTTGATGCAGAAACCTCCTAAAGCAACACAACTCACATTTATTATCTCTTCATTATTCCAAAGGATATTTTTCCCATTTTGTAAACTTAAGGGAAGAGACAGAACATCCCTGCTGCTGCCAGGGATTGCCCATGGGGTCTGCAGACAGCCTGAGCTCTCCAGCTTTGCTCAACCACCACAACAAATGAGGGCTGTGAACAAAAAACTGCCCTCAGGTCCTGCCCCTCCAGGACAACCTCTGTGAAAGCTTTTCCGTGCCTGGGAGCACTGGGAGATGGAGACCGCAGCTCCTCAGCGTAATCCTCCGTGAGCCGCTCCCCAACGCTGCCATCCCTCCCACAGTGCCTCTCAGCTACTTTCCAGCCCAGCTCTCCTCCTGCCTATTCTCCGAAGCCTTGTCGTCCTGCAAAGTGAACACGAGTCCCTGCCAGCTTGGATTAGCATCTCTCCACACAGGGCCAGCTGAAACAGTGGAAGAGGAGATGGAGTCAGGATCTTCAGATCTTTACAGATTGTTTAACTTGTGCTACATCTTAAAGATCTTTTCCAGCCCAAGAGGATTCTAACCCAAAATTTATGGTGCTCAGTTTGCGAGAAGGTTTTGGTCAATGTGGTTGCCAACCTCTCCTTCTTGATGCATCAACACCAGTGTGGCCAACAGGACCGAGGATCCTGCCCCTAAACTCGGCCCTGGTAAGGCTGCACCTCAAGCACTGGAGACAGTTTGGGCACCGCAGTACAGGAAGGGCATGGAGGGGCTAGAGAGGGGGCAGAGATGGGCAACTGGGCTGCTTAGGGGTATGGAGAACAGGCCTGATGGGGAAAGGCCGAGGGAGCTGGGGCTGTTCAGCTGGAGAAACAGAGGCTGAGGGGAGGCCTCATTGCTCTCTAGAACTATCTGAAGGAAGGTTGCAGTGAGGTGGGGGTTGGCCTCTTCTCCCTGGGGACTAGTGATAGCACCAGAGGAAATGGGGTCAGGTTGTGGCAGGGGAAGTTCAGACTGGATCTCAGGAAAACCTTTTTCCCAGAAAGCATGGGGAGGCCCTGGAAGATGCTGCCCGGGGAGGGGGGCAGTCACCATCCCTGGAGGGGTTCAAAGACCAAGTAGCTGTGGCCCTGGGGGACAGGGTTTAGTGGGCACATTGGGGTTGGGTTGGTGGTTGGACTGGATGACCTTGAAGGTCTCTTCCAACCTTAATGATTCCATGATTCTGCAATATCCCTCTGGAATGGTGTCAGGCTGCAAAAGAAGCCAAGGGAAGACAGAGACAAACAGGGCTTCATCCAGCTATGTGTCACCCCGTTATTTTTTATCACTCACAAACCCCGCTGAGGGGCGTCAGCTTTTTATTGACCGGAGAGCTGTGACTGAAAAGCACATGAAAGGGATTTTTAAATCAGGATTATCTCCAGAAGCAGTCTTTAATGACTCCTCCACAGCTGTTACGATGCTCATGTAAATATTGAGAGGGAATATTTAAGGTCTACTCATGAGTTATTCACTCAGCTGTCCATAAAGCATCGGGCTTCTCCAGAAAAACCTGCTGTGTGGGGTCAACTCTCTGAAACACAGCCATTAGCTCCACATTCACCTCTGCCATCTTTACACAACTGCAGTTAAAACACTGGCAGCACCATCAGGAGAGACAGAGGTAACCAGACCTCCCATCTCTACAGGTTCTGGAATCAAAATGTTGTGGCCAAGAAGGACAATGGCTTTCTGAGGTGGATTAGAAGGTGGGTGGTTAATAGATAGAGGAACCTTCTCCTCTCCCTCTACTCTGCCCTTGTGAGACCACATCTGGAATGTTGTGTCCAGTTCCGGGACCCTCAGTTCCAGAAGGACACGGAGCTGCTGAAGAGAGTCCAGTGTAGAGCCACAAAGATGGTGAAAGGACTGGAGCATCTCCCTGGTGAGGAAAGGCTGAGGGAGCTGGGTCTCTTGAGCTTGGAAAAAAGGAGACTGAGTGATGACCCCATGAACGTTGATCAACGTGGAAAGGGTGGGTGTCAGGAGGATGGAGCCGGGCTCTTCTCAATGGTATCCAATGGACAAAGGTATAAGCTGGAACTGAAGGGGTTCCACACCGATCTGAGAAGGAACTTCTTTCCAGTGAAAGCGACAGAGCACTGGAAGGGGCCTCCCAAGGGGCTGCCGTGTCTCCTTCTCTGGAGACATTAAAAACCCTCCTGGCCATGTTCCTGTGTGACTTGATCTAAGGGATCCTGCTGTGGCAGGGGGATTGCACTGGATGATCTTTCAAGGTCCCTTCCAACCCCTAATATTTGGTGATTCTGTGAAATAAGGTCCAAATCCAAGAAGGAAAGAAAAAGTTAAACTAGAAGGATGTAAGCAAATGTGATGGAATTGGATCTAAATTAATATTCCAGGCTGGGAATCAAACACGTGTAGCTATGCATGATCGTTATCAGCTCTTTTGTTACAAAGCTGGAGGAGCATGAAAGCACTAACGTGTCTTCAAACAAGACTTCGAACCTGCCAGGAGCAGCTGTACACATGAGAAGAGGCTTTGGCATTTCTTCTGGCCTCATGAAGAGAGCGCCAAATTAATTCACATTAATCTTCACTTGAAAAGCAGCCTCTCTGCAGGGTTGGAGCAGCAGATGGATGGAGAACAGGAGCTCTGTGAACTTGCAGAGCGCTGCTGGACCATCTCCTGCTGTGTGGGCATCATGGTGCCATGACCTGTTGCTCATGGTGCCCTCCAGCGGCCAGATCCTGGCTGGATCCTCATCTTGGAGCCCACGAGTTCCACTGGAGATGTTTGGTACAGAGGTTGGGTATCAAAGCATGACCTGGCAGCAGGGACCCGCCACACCACCCTCATCCCAGAGTGCTGCTGGCTCATAATGTTGTATCAAAGGATGTCAAGAAGCACTTTCGGTGATCAGAACAGACCTACTGATGCTTTGCAGAGCATCTTTGGAACCCCTAGCACAAGAAGGATGTTGAGTGAGTTGGAACAAGTCCAGAGGAGGCCATGAAAATGCTCAGAGGGCTCCAGAGACAAGCTGAGGGAGCTGAGGTTGCTGAGCCTGAAGAGGAGATGGTTTTGGGTTGATATTCTAGTGACCTTCCAACCCCTGAAAGGGGCTGTCAGAAGACTGGAGAAGACTGTTCCCAAAGGCAGGGAATGATAGGATGAGGGGTCATGGTTTGAAGCTGGAAAAGGGCAGACTGAGGCTGGACAGGAAGAAAAAGTTGTTGAATCTGAGGGTGGGGGATCCCTGGAACAGGCTGCCCAGAGAGGTGGTGGAGGCCCCACCCTTGGATAGCTGATGCTATGGGCAACCTGTTGCGGTGAGTGCTAGCCCTGCTTGTTGTAGGGGGGTTGGACTGGATGCCCTATGGAGGTCCCTTCCAATCCTATGATTTAATGATCCTATGATCTCTGTGTAAGTGCAGAGGTGGGACCCTGCTCCTGAGGTCAGGGTAGCCCACTCTGCCCTCCCGCTTCTGCTGTTACACACAAAGGTTAGAAGCTCTGTCCTCACTGCTTGCAAGAAGAGACGGTAAGAGGTAGGACAGCATATTTTGTCTCCGAGGCTTTGGTGAGATGCAAAGAGAGCACCTGCCCCTGGAGCAACCGGCTCTTCCTCAGCGCTAACACCTCTTATCTGACCCCCCTTCCCTCTGGGCTCTGTTTACAGCTCAGTGTTAAGTGAAACCCGTTATCTCTGCAAGCAGCCCCGTTCACAGTGATGCAACGTGTGATCTGGGCTTTGGGTCGTGCCCTGAGGGCTGCAAAACAGAAACACCTCCAGTCAAGGGAAGGGACTTCAGTGCCTGACCCCCAGCCCTGACCACCCACAACGCTGGAGCAACTTGTACCCTGCACCCTGAGCTGGGGCGTGCTAGAATACCCCTACCCTGGGTCCACTCTTATGTCAGGCCATGCTTTGCAGCTGAATTCCAGCAGCAAAAGCCACACGGTCCAGAAGAAGCAGTCCAACACAGCAGAGAGCATCGACCTGAGACCTCAGAGAGAGGAAGGTACCAAAGATCACTACCAGGAGAACACTCCAAGTTCACAACAGATACGGCATCAGAATCCTAGAAAGATCTAATGGAACAGGATAATGTACCTAAACCACTGAAGTACTTGAGCAGCACCAGCTCGTGGTGCTTCTAGCTCAGTTGAAGAGGCAAAAAAAAATTGGTTTAATGGTAATTTTCAATCTAGAGTTCATAAAGTCACAGAATGGCCAAGGTTGTAAGGGACCTCTAAGGTCATCTTGTTCAATCCCCTCTGCACAGGCAGGGACACCTTCACTAGACAAGGTTAGTCAGAGCCTATCCCTACTGGCCTTCAACCCGTCCAGGCATGGGGCAGCCACAACTTTCTTGGGCAACCTGTTCCAGCATCTCACCACCCTCACAGCAAATAATTTGTTCCTCATGTGCAACCTCAATCTCCCCTCTTCAAGTCTGGAACCCTTTCCCCTTGTCCTCTCGCTACCGCACGTGTCAAAAGCCCCACCCCATCTTTCAGCCCCTTTCAGAGATTGGAAAGCTGCTAGAAGGTCACCTGGGAGCCTCCTCTTCTCCAGGCTGAACAACCCCAACTTGCTCAGCCTGTCCTCATGGGGGAGGTGGCTCCAGCCCTCCGATCATGAGTTGCTCTCCTCTGGACCCATTCCAGGAGCTCTATGTCCTTCCTGTGTTGGGGACTCCAGAACTGGACACAGTGCTCCAGGTGGGGTCTCACAAGCTCAGAGCAGAGGGTGAGAATCACCTCCCTGCTGCCACTGCTTCTTTTACTGCAGCCCACGAGGTTGGTGGAGCCCCAGACGTGGGAAGGCACCTACTCCATCCCCACATCTAGTCACACCATGTCCATGAATTACCACCAGATTACACTTAATTCAACATTCAGTGATGGTTGTTTGAACTTCTAAACCGTCTTTCCTCCAAACCCTCCTTCCTCTAACACTGGCTGATGACCGGGAGGCTGTGCTGGAGGATATTAGGTTGACCTCTACCAGTAAAACCTCAGAGACAGGAGGATCTGGGGCTCTGCTGCAGGAACAGCTCCTGCAGGCAGCCCAGAACTGCTTAGCTCTCCAGAACAGAGGGAGGGACCGATGCCATCACCAATGCCCTGCTCTTTTCAGTGGTTTATAAACTCCTTAGCCAACTGTAAAGTTTCTAATTAACTGAGGTAACTAACTAATGTTGCATGAGCTCACACAGAGAATATCACAGTCAAATACATAATTAACACATTTCTGCTGTGCTGGTTCCTTCCACCAGTTACATAAGAGGCTGCACTGCAGCCCGGGACCCCATTTTGATGATTCCCAGGGTAGTAATGAAGGACCTGTGCACTGTCCTCTGTGTCCCAAGGATGGAAGCCCCCACTCTGCCATGGCTAGGGGATGCAGGTTCCCCCCCACCACAGTGTGCTGAGGGTCATGGAGAACTGAGCCATGCTGGTTCTCCTGCCCAGCTCACACGTGTCTTCCTTTAATGAGGAGCCCTAAGTCCTGACAGAGTGGGAGCTGCCCACAATTAGAAGGGCACAGGTTAAGCTCCATCCTCCACAGAATTAACCCTGGAAAATATTCCCCTGTGAGCACAGACTGGTTTAGGTAGGAAGGGACCTCAGAGCTCACCCACTGCCAACCTCCTGCCATGGGCAGTGACACCCCTCACCAGACCAGGTTGCCCAGAGCCCCATCCAACCTGGCCTTGAACACTTTCAGGGGTGGAGCAGCCACAACCTCCCTGGTTAGCTTGAACCCATCCCCCCTGTCCTATCACCAGAGTCTTTTGTAAAAAGCACCTCTCCAGTTTTCCTGTAGCTCCTGCAGGTACCAGAGGCTGCTGTAAGCTTGCCCTTGGAGCCTTCTCTTCTGCAGGCTGAACAGCCTAAACTCCCTCAGCCTGTTCCAGTGTCACAGGGAAAACAACACTGGGAGTCCAGTTCCCCTACCAATTAACACACCGACTGAACCCAGCTCACAGCCCTTGCTCTCTTCAAGAATCTTTGGCTGGAGCCACAGGTGGAGATGAGCAGCTCAGAAAACCACCAAAAACAAACAAAAAAAAAAGATGGAGACCAGTTACGAGGCCCAGATTCCCCAGGCTGCTGGGACTCCAGGTGTGTGCATCCTGCTGACCACCAGGAAACTTGCAGCTCCTCAGACGGTGCCAAAAAACACAGTATTTGAGCTAATGACTCACCTGCCTCTGCACTGCATCAACAGCATCCAGCAGGTCTCATAGCAACTGGCAAATTAACACATCTCCCTAAAGCAGGATCCTGCTGCAGGCAGGAGGGGTGGAAGGCAGAGTGTGCAATGGCACCTTGGAAAACAGAGCTGCTCCACTCCAACGCCTGCTAGGGATGAGCTGCTCCCAGTAAGCACAACCAGGAGCTAAGCTACTGGTTCTTCACTACCTGTTAAATAAACTCTCCCCAGCCCAATCAAGTCTGGGAGGTGCCCAGCATCCACCCTCCTGCCCACTTGGGTAAAGAGTTGACTCAGCAACCAGCCCATCCGCCTTTCCTGAGCCTCGGTGCCACCTGCTGCACCACACGTTGGCTGCCAGCGGAAGCTTCTCCTTCTCAGAGTGCAGGTGGTCCCCAACCCCTGCAAGGTGGCACCAGACTCAGGCTGCTGAGCCATCGGGTTGGGACTGTGTCTGACTGCTTGAGCAACAGTTTCCCTCACAGGGATTTTCTTGCTTCATGGATCAAGTGGTGTCTCCAGTCGTAGTAGCCCTGGCAAAGCCTTTTGCACCAGCACATGTGAAGGATGGGCTCTCACCCAACCCCATCGTGGTTTACAGCCCACTGCACATGGTTGCTTTGTGCAGCCCCGTGGCTGTGCTCAGCCTCTGAGTGTTCTGTGTGTGATGGTTGCGATTTCCCTCAGTTCCCACAGCCCATGTGAGGAGGGGAAGGGGTCCCCAGCAGCTTTTCTGTGTTACCATCCACATTCCACGTGATGATCTCCTGGGGTGGCCACACCGCCCGGTGGTGGGAGATGGATGCTGGTCCTGCTAACGACTGCTGGCAGTGAAAGTGTGGGGGACGAGAGCCTGTGAATCCCCTCCTAATCCTCTTTAGATCAAAAGGCATTTGACTCGGACTAATTTCAAAGAATCATTCTGCCTCCCCAGCCCGATCGCTCGGCTTGGCAGGCAGAGCCCTAATCCCCGCTGCCTGTGTGGTGTTGAGTGCGGTGCCTGGCTGCGGGTGCCCACTGGCCCCACCTCTTCCAACATGGTCCAGAGATCCTCAGGAGGCCAAGGCAGCTCCTGTTGCCTTTTGGAAATCAGCCCCCTCAGGTGTGGCTGCTGCTGCTTGTCCTGAGAATCACCACCCCTTTCTTCTTCTCTGGGTTTCATCCCACTGCCTACAGCACTGATGGGTGACACTGTCAGCAGCGGCAGGAGCTCACGACCACGGCGCAGCCGTCCCTGTCATGCTGCTGCTTCGGGGATTTGGCTCGTTGGCTGGCTGGATACAGGGATGATCTCACATGGGAGAGCATTTTACAGCTCTTCACAACAAATTAATGGAGGTAGCTCTAAACCCTGGTGCTATTGTGCCATTATCTGTGCCTAATTTTCCGTTCCAGCCCCTAACATTTCAATTTCCCCCTTCACTGATCTCCTGCTTTAATAGCTCTTCCAAACTTTGCTCGACTTGAGGCGAAGCGCCCATTTGATACTGTTCCTGTTGCATCCTACTGCTGCCTGGTCTCCTTCCTTCATTCCTCCTGCTCCTTTTCCTATCCTCATCCTTTACTCCTTGAAAATGCAGCTCCCTGGCAACAGCCACGTCCAGGGATGCCGTGTCAGCCCTGCTCCTCTCCACTGGCCTTTGGGAAGGAATTTCACGGAGCCTGTGAAGCTTCACTCCTCCTTCTTTTCCTTTCTACTCAGCTGTCAAACCCAGCTCTACTTGTATACCCACAGTGGGATTTGAGGGCTATGCTTGGACAGAAAACCATCCCAAATCGATTCAGCAGGTCAGAACCAAATCAGACGCTCTCCAGCATGATTTGGGCCCCATGTCCCACTGCTTTGTTTGCTCACTCAATGGACCAAGTGCTCTTGGCCAGCTGCCCCCACTGAGGCAGTCCCGTCCAGTCCCTTCCCAGCCCCCTGGACTCCATGGCTCCGTGTCACTCAGCTGTCACCGGGCTTTGTCCCTGCCAGCATGCTGTGTCCCTGAGTGGGCTTGTTTGCCCCGTTCCCACCTCCCTAGCACAATCAATCCATCTCAGAGTGGGTTTTTATAGGGGCCCGTCATCTGCTTCTTCCCAGCTATTCTGAATCGTTCCTACCCTCTGCCTGAGAGGAGGAAGTCTCAGTGGCTTAGGAAGTCAATTATGTGAAGCCAGACAGTGCTAAAACCTGCCAAGCCCGAGGGAAATGGTTTTATTTGCATTTAAAATATTAACTGTGGCTCTTGCTTTTCCACCACACACTCTGCTTGATGTTGGGGTATGGGGAATGCCTCTGAGCTCCTGCCCCTACAACATGTGACATGTGGCTGCAGAAAAGCCACAGTGTTCCCAGTTCCCTGCCTGGGATGCTCACCCTTTGCAGCTCCCACCATCCAAAACCAGAGAGAATGGGTTTGGAACGTTTCAAAGCAGGAGACTCCACACCCTCTCTGGGCAGCCTGTGCCAGGGCTCCTTCACCTTCATGAGAAAGAAATTTTTCCTCATGTCAAGGTGGAACTTCCCATGTTCCAAATTATCACCATAATTCCTTGTCTTATTGCTGGGCATCACTGAGAAGAGACTGGGCCCTTCCCCTTGACCCCCACCCCTCTGATATTTAAGGACAGCAGAGAGATCTCTCAGTCTTCTCCTCTCCAGACTAAACAGCCCCATATCTCTCAGCCTTTCTTCACAGGAGAAATGTTCAAGTCCGCTCATCATCCTCGTAGCCCTCTGTTGGGCTCTCTCCAGTAGATCCCAGACTCTCTGGAACAGGGCACCCCAGAACTGAACAGAGCACTCCAGGTGTGGTTTCACTAGGACAGAGCAAAAGGGAAGGAGACCCTTCCTAGACCTGCTGGACCCACTCTTGATGCAGCCCAGGAGCCCGTTTGCCCTCTTGGCCATTTTGTTGTCCCATGGAGAACTGACTGTCCACTAGGACTCCAAGGTAGGACTCCAAGGTCTTTCTTGTCTTAATGGGCAACACTAACACCCAGAGCATCCCAGTCCAGAGCTGGCTGGGGGTCCCAGCTGCCTGCTGATACAGGAGCCAGACTGCCCAGCTGCCCTGAGCACAGTTTCCAGTTACCAGAACATCTTCCTCTGCTTCCCCAGATTTAAAAGTGTGACCAGTATTTTGCCCTCACTCTGTGAAAAGCACAGCCCGGCATTTATTTTTCCCTACCCCTCTCCCATCCATGTTTTCCTTCGCCTTGCCCCAGCCTCCGCACTGAAGCGCAGCCCAACAGCTGGTCACAGAACGGTGGATGGCAGCCAGCGCCATTTAGAAAATGGCTTTGGGAAGCCATGAGAAGAGCAATATCCATGTAACAGCCCATAAACCTGTACATCAAAGCAATTAGCCATGAGAGCAGCCTTGCTGAAGAAAAGCCCCACATTAACCAATTCGCTTTCAATCAGCTCAGAGAGCTGCTCGACTGGGAAACATCCTGCAACTGGTGATGTCCACTGGCACCAGTAATGCTTTGGGTTTCCTTAAGAGGAAAGGCTGAGGGAGCTGGGTCTGTTCAGCTGGGAGAAGAGGAGACTGAGGGGTGACCTCATAAATGTTGTTAAATATGTTAGAGTTAGGGTATCAGGGGGATGGAGCCAGGCTCTGCTCAGTGGCACCCAATGCACAGGCGTGTCCTGAGACAGGAAAAGGGGCAGTGGGGACAAGCTAGAGCAGAGGAGGTTCCATGGAAAGATCAGGAAAATCTCTCCCTGTGAGGATGATGGAGCCCTGGCACAGGCTGTCCAGAGAGGCTGGAGACTCTCCTGCTCTGGAGACTTTCAAAACCCCCCTGGATGTTCCTGTGTGATCTGATCTAGGGCATCCTGCTCTGGCAGGGGGATTGGACTGGATGATCTCTAGAGGTCCTGTCCAACCACCAACATTCTGTGATTCTATGAACCAATAGGTGGTGTCTCCAGCCAGTGATAGCAGCTGAGAATTTCACTGAATATCAAACAAAGAAATCAGCTGTTCCCTGGTGGAAGCCAGCTGAAATCATCTGCTGCTCGGGAAGGTGCTGTCAGCCACATCCAGACTCTTTGACAGGTCAATAAACTGCACACTAGAGAGGAGACACTCACCCACAGAGCTGGATGAGCTTCCCTGGCATCTCTTCAAGTGACATCCTGCTGGGATAGGTGATGGGCAGAGGTCCAGTGTGGGGCTTTGCACAGGGACTTTGCACTGCACTGCAGCCCTGAACTCCCACCAAGGCTTTTGATGATGCAGCTGTGCAGTGCCAGAAGTGAGGAGAAGGCTTCTTGGACACGCACCATCAGCTCCTGCTCCCCATCCCCTGCTCCAGACACTTATTCATGCTTGTTTATCATAGAATCATAGAGTCACAGAATGTGTTGGATATGTAGGGACTTTCAAAAGGCATCCAGTCCAACCCCTCTACAACAAGCAGGACCATCACTCACCAGACCAGGCTGCCCAGATCCCCAGCCAGCCTGACCTTGAATGGCCCCAGGGATGGGGCCTCCACCACCTCTCTGGGCAACCTGTTCCTCAGATTCAACAACTTGTTCCTCCGATTCAACAACTTGTTCCTCCTGTGCAGCGTCACTCTGCCCTTCTCCGGGTTCAAACTACGACCCCTCGTCCTGTCGCTCCCTGCCCTTGGGAACAGTGTTCCTCAGCCTTCTGACAGCCCCTTCCAGGGGTTGGAAGGTTGCTGAAGGTTCTCCCGGAGTCTTTTCCTCTCCAGGCTGAACAGCCCCAACTCTTTCAGCCTGTCCCCAGAGCAGAGGGGCTCCAGCCATCTGAGCATTTCCTTGCATAATCTGTAAGGGAAAAATGATGCCAACTCTGAAGAAGTCCCGTCCCTCCTCTGGCCTGACAAGGACCTAAGATAAATGTGAATTGCAGTTAATATCACGCTCAGCGGATGAAGAGAAGAGCAAGGATGTCATCCTGTTAAGTTTATTAAAAGCACATGGGCATGTGACTCCTGAGCAGGTCCCCGAGTCTCACGGCTCAGGTCATATCAGCCTCAATAAAACGTGAGATTAGATCTAACACCAGCCCGGCATCTGAATCCTGCAAATCACATCTACTCAGGCTTCTCCTTCAGGAGAAGACATGGGTCCCACTGTGGGGCAGGACTGGGGGCAGCTGCCACGCTCCCCATCCCAGCTGGGCAGGAAGAGGGGACCCATGGGCTGATCCCCCCGCAGGCTGTGCTGGCACTTTGTGTGCAGCTCTCCGCCACTGCGGCATCCAGCGCGAGCCTGCCATAACTCATCTCTCTGCAGAGACGTTAGCTGCTTCCAACTGCTTATTAGCACAAATTGCCTGGCAGCACTAACTCAGCGCTTGTCACTCACTGGGCATCAATGGCCAAGGCCAGACTCTGTGATGTCAGCTCAGCCACAGGGCTGTGCCAGGGGCTCTACATGGTGGGTGACCCCTGGGCTGCTCCGGCAACTGATATCAGTAATGAACCCACTGCTTCGTGATGGAACTTTGCAGTGGAAGTGCTCAGATGGCTGGAGCCCCTCTGCTCTGAGGACAGGCTCAGAGAGTTGGGGCTGTTCAGCTTGGAGAAGAGAAGACTCTGGGGGGACCTTCTAGCAACCTTCCAATCCCTGACAGGGGCTGTCAGAAGGCTGGGGAAGACTGTTCCCAAGGGCAGGGAATGATAGGTCATGGTTTGAAAGTGGAAAAGGGCAGATTGAACCTGGACAGGAGGAACAAGTTGTTGAATCTGAGGGTGGAGGATCCCTGGAACAGGTTGCCCAGAGAGGTGATGGAAACCCCATCCCTGGAGTCATTCAAGGTCAGGCTGGCTGGGACTCTGGGCAACCTGGTTTGGCGAGTCCTGGTCTGGTGAATGCTTGTTGTAGAGAGGTTGGACTGGATGCCCTTTGGAGGCCCCTTCCAACCTTACGATCCTACCTAGAATCTATAATTCTATGTTTCTATAGTTTTATGAACAAAAGGGTTTGTTCAGCCCCAGTACAGCACTGGGAGCTGGAAAGATGCTGTTGTGTGGTACTGGTGTCCAGGATGGGATAGGGACAAGCTGCTGGTTGAGCTCCTTTGCCAGTGTCCCCTCTACCCTGCCTCCAGGCACGGGCACCCACACAGGACCCTACTCCCTGTCTCCATGGGGAATTACTGGCACCTAGGTTGGGTGCAAATCATGGAGAGCTTGGCTGTGACACCCATCATCTTGGATGATGGACTTAAACTTTTAATAAGAAACAGCATTCAACAGAGCACATTTCCAGCATTTATTGAACTCAAATGCTTTCTACTGCTTCAGCACCGAGTCCCAAAGCCTGTCCGGGATGATTTAAGAATGATCCATCTGGAAAATGATGCGGACAATTTGTAATATCCAGCCAGAGAGCCATAGAAACCACAATAACGAGCTGAAATGTTTTCAGCATCGCTACATCATCCAGCCCCAGACAGTCCTCCTCAAAGCCACTTCCCCTCTTCCCAAAGCCAATGCTCCTCCTGCCACCCAGCCACACCCTCTGGGCACACCAGTACAATCCATTCCCCATTGCAAGGGAACCACTTTCCACCCTTCATCTCTGTCCCTAATTGCCCGTAAAAAAAATGCCTATTTGCCGATAAGAAGCTAGGAACAGCGCGACCCCCTTCCTTGGAGGGTTCCTCCTCAAGCAGGTGGCATTGTTGACGGTTCTTACCTAGCCCTGGCGAAATCAGGGCTTCGCTTTTCCAAATAGCGTGTTGATTGATGCTTAAAATATCCCCAGCAATTACTTCACCCCGGTATAATTATAATAATTAAACCCGGATAATGCTTAGTCCTACTTTTGAACAGAACTGTGAGCTCCTGTTTTGTTCCCAGCCTTGTTCTTGAGTCTCTAGGCTGAGGTAGCCCTGGAGGGATGCAGAGATCATGGCCTCCAGTGCTGACACGGGGATGGAGACCCAAGCAAGGCTGCTCTCAGCCCTGGGTACTGCTTGAGGCATCGTGATGCCCTGGTGCTCAGCACTCGACACGCAGAGGGGATGCTCCTGGCTCTGTGCTGGAGGGGAGCTGGGATTCCCGGCTCCGTGGAGATGTGTTTTGGCTGGTGTGGCTGCAATGCAGATCGCTGAGCTGGGCATCAGAGTCTGCAGCAACGGGCTTCTAACAGAGCAGAAACCAAGCAGCAGTGTGCTGAGGAACTGCTGCCCAGTGCTACCGCAGCAGCCACAGCAGCGAGCTGTGCCAACCTGCATCACAGAATCATAGGGTTAGATGCCCTTCAAAGGGCATCTAGCCTGACCCCCCTACAACAAGCAGGGCCAGCACTCACCAGAACACATTGCCCAGAGTCCCATCCAGCCTGATCTTAAATGGCTCCAGGGATGGAGCCTCCACCCGCTCTCTGGGCAGCCCATTCCTGGGATCCCCCACCCTCAGATTCAAGAAGTTTTTCCTCCCAGTCTGCCCTTTTCCACCTTCAAACCATGACCCCTCGTCCTACTGTTCCCTACCTTTGGGAACAGACTTACAGGCCCCTTTCAGGCTGGCGAGCACGTTACCAGCTGTGATAAACAACAGGGAAAGGAATGAGATCCCATTGCTGTGTTTCACGCCCTGAAATCCCACTCAGATCCGGGAGTGAACGGAGCTCTCTGGCTGATATATGCAGCTCTGGGGCCGTTTGCATCCGGTCGGCTCACAGACGTCGTCGCGGTGATTTAAGCCGGCAATTTAGCCCTACAATGAGGAGCAGCCCGCTCTGTCCCACCCAATTTTTCCTATGTATTTTCCCTGCAGAAGAGGTTTTGGGGAAGATCCAGCCAGACTGTGGGACAGGCAGCATCTCAGATCCTGCACAGCCTGAGCATGAGAGCACCAAGCTCTGCCAGCACAGGTCATCCCTCTTCAAAGCCAACACAGACACTAAAAAAGGCTTCTTGGCCCCTTTCTAGGTCAGCTAGAATTTCAAAGAAGCGTGGCCATGCAGTGTCCTGCAGACAGGGGTGATACACATGGAAGTGTGGGGAGCTCTGGAAGAGGCCCATGGTTTAGTGGACAGTGTGGTGTTTGGCTGACGGTTAGACTTGATGATCTGGAGGTCTTTTCCAACTTTAATGATTCTATGATTTTGTGAGGGCTGCAGCGATGATCCAAGTGCTATGAGGACAGGATGTAGGAGCTGAGATCATAGAATAATAGAGTCATTAGGGATTGGAAGGGACCTCGAAAGATCATCTAGTCCAATCCTCCTGCCACAGCAGGATCACCCAGACCAAGTCACACAGTCAGTCAGGGTTAGAAGGGACCACAGGATCATCCAGTTCCAACTCCCCTGTCATGGGCAGGGACACCCCACCCTAGATCAGGCTGGCCAGAGCCCCATCCAGCCTGGCCTCAACCACCTCCCTGTGCAACCCATTCCAGGCTCTCACCACTCTCACGGTGAAGAACTTCCTCCTCACACCCACTCTAAATCTACCCCCCTCCAGCTCTGCTCCATTCCCTCTAGTCCTGTCGCTACCTGACATCCTAAATAGCCCCTCCCCAGCCTTTTTGTAGCCCCCCTCAGATACTGGAAGGCCACAGTAAGGTCACCTGGGAGCTTCTTCTTCTCCAGACTGAACAGCCCCAGCTCTCTCAGTCTGGCCTCATAGGAGAGGTGCTCCAGCCCTCTGATCATCCTCGTGGCCCTCCTCTGCACTTGCTCCAGCACGTCCACATCCTTCTTGTAATAAGGGCTCCAGAACTGGATGCAGTGCTCCAGGTGGGGTCTCACCAGAGCAGAGTAGAGGGGGAGAATCACCTCCCTCAACCTGCTGGCCACACTTCTCCTGATGCAGCCCAGGACCAGGTTTGCCTTCTGGGCCACAAGTGCACACTGCCGGCTCATGTCGAGCATTTGGTCCACAAGCACCCCCAAGTCCCTCTCCTCAGGGCTACTCTGCAGCCAGTCACTGCCCAGCCTGTATTTGTGCTTAGGATTGCCTCGACCTAGATGCAGGATCTTACACTTGGTCTTGTTGAACCCCATCAGGTTGGCTTGTGTCCACTTCTCCAGCCTGTCCAGGTCCCTCTGGATGGCATCCCTGCCCTCCAGCGTGTCTGCTGCACCACACAGCTGGGTGTCGTCAGCAAACCTGCTGAGGGTGCACTCAATATCCTTGTCCATGTCACTGACAAAGATGTTGAACAAGACGAACAAAGATGTTGAACAAGACACAAAGATATTGAACAAGACAAGACAAGATTATTCAGCCTATGGAAGAGAAGACTCCTGGGGAGGCCTTAGAGCTGCCTTTCAGTACCTGAAGGGAATCACAGAATCATAGAATCATCAGGGATTGGAAGGGACCTCGAAAGATCATCCAGTCCAATTCCCCTGCCACAGCAGGATCACCCAGACCTAGTCACACAGGAACCTCCAGGAAGGCTGCACAGGGACTCTTCCCAAGGGGATAAAGTGATAGGACAAGGGGAAATGGTTTGAAATGGAAGGAGAGAAGGTTCAGACCAGATCTTAGGAAGTTCTTCAGTTCAAGGATGGAAAGACTCTGGAATTGATTGCCCAGAGAGTCTGTGGCTGCCCTCTCCCTGGAGGTGTTCAAGGATGAGTCCTTGAGCAACCAAGTCTGGTTGAGAGGTGTCGCTGCCCCTGACAGGGGGTTGGGGTAGATGAGCTCTGAGGTCCCTTCCAACCTCAGCCAATCTGGGAGTCTGTGTCACTTCTGTCCATCAAGCTCTACAAGATCCCCTTCCCAAATTCATCCAGTGAGCAGAGATTGGCTGTGTGACACCAGAGCCGGCCCCACCAGTGTCAGCCACCATCAGCCTGACTCTGCCAAGAAGAAACAGCATTTAACACACAAGAAACAGCATCCAGCACAAATCTGCTCCTGGCCAAACATTAATCTTGGAGTAACACATGTATCTGGGTTAAGCAATTCTGCTAGCGCCTGTGTGCCGGGTTTTGTCACTGTTCGCTTAAAACAACATTAGTGATGTTTAATTAACTCCCTAACTGCCCTATTTAATGGCTTCTGTCTTCCAAGAACTTTGTCCCAGCACAAACACCCCCCCCATCATGTAGTCCTCAGAGGACACTGGCTGAACCTAGGGACATCTGGCCCCCTCCTTCTTCCACCCAAACGTGGATGATGCCACAGCGGGTCCCTGCAAAGGGATGACCCAAACCCTTTTCCTTGGGCCATTTCTCATCCCTCCACCCAAAGGGATGTTCCTCCAGGGAAGGGGCCTTCATCAGACATAGAGTGACCAGCAGGACCAAGGATCCTGCCCCTGTACTGGGCCCTGGTGAGGCTGTGCCTTGAGTACTGGGGTCAGTTTTGGGCACCTCAGTGTAGGAAGGATATTAAGGTTCTGGAGAGGGGACACAGAGGTTCTGCCCAGGGCAACTGGGCTGGTTAGGTGTCTGGAGAAAAGGTCTGTTGGGGAGAGCCTGGGGAAGCTGGGGCTCTTCAGCCTGGACTAGATGATCTTTCGAGGTCCCTTCCAATCCCTAATGATTCTATGGAGCAGGCTGACGGGACACCTCACTGCTCTTTACAGCTACCTGAAGGGAGGCTGCAGTGAGGCAGGGGTTGACCTCTTCTCCCTAGGGACTAGTGACAGGACCAGAGAAAATGGGGTCAGGTTGTGCCAGGGGACGGTCAGATTGGACCTTAGGACAAACTTGTTCCCAGAGTGGAGAGGCCTTGGAAAAGGCTGCCCAGGGAGGGGGTGGAAGCACTGTCCCCGTAGGGGTTCAACAACCAGGCAGCCGGGGTGTTTGAGGAGCTGGGTTAGTGGTTGTGGGTTGTAGTGCCGACGGCTCGCCTTGACGAAGGTCTTCAAGATGAAGGTCTTTTCTGACCTTGATGATTCCAAGACTCTTGGAAGGGACACCATTCCCAGGGCGCGGCGCAGAGGAACCTACTCAGCAGGCAGCTGTGCAGTTCCCATATCAGTTTTAATAGCAACATCAGAGTACTAAATACACACAGGGAGATCGGTATAGGGTGGCATTTACAGTGCTTCCAAATACACAGCTTCCAATACAGAGACAAATCAAAACCCACTCGGGAAGGAAACAGTTCTTGCCCTGGCAGTGCCAGAAGGCGACAGCTTAGAGCATCCCGTCGCACTCGCACGCTGCAGGGTTTTCCCAGGGAAAGAAAGAAGTACTCGGTGATGTCAAAGCAGTTACAAAGGAAAAGCTGTCTCATGTTAAAAAACAGGATTCGGTTTTGTTGGGGTTTGTTTTTTTTTTTGGTTTTTTTGGTGGGTTGGTTTTTTTTTTGGCAAAATAAAAATAAAGTGTAAACTTCACTGTACAGGTCCTATCAAACAGAAAAACAAACGAGAATTAACCCCTGTGGGACCGCAAACAGAAGAATCTGGGTCGGAGATCTGTGCCCTTAGTGTAGATTTTTGTGCAACTTGGTGTTTGGATTTGATCTCAAAGGAAAGGTCATCTCCACTCGTGACACTGTTAAAAACACACCTACAAAGGCTGAGTAGAGCTCTTCAAAATGCATGAGAAGCGTTAACGTGAGATCCTGGAGCGGGGCTGAACCCAGAGGCTTCTGAAATGGAGAAGAAATTTCTTGCTGGTTTTGAAAAGAATTGACAACAGGTTTTTATTTTAGTACCTGGTTGAACGAAAACTCCAACCACATTCATCCCAAAACGGGTGGGCTGAGAGAATATAGAGACTTCTTTATATATAACTTTTTTCTATTTTATTTTTTTCCTTTCTTTTTTTTTTCCTTTATTTTTTTACAAAATATAGAATATGTGTAGAATATCTACTATTTAACTACCCTCTTAGCTCAACTACCTTCCTTCGCAACAAGCTGCCGATGGGAGAAGAAGTAACCTGAAATCCACCCCGGTTCCCCTGTTGCCACGCGGCACGGCAGGCGCAGAGGCTGGTGGATCACTCCAGCCTCACAGTGCCAGCCCTTTCCTCCGACTGGGAAGACAGAGTGAAGGTAAACGATGAGATGTGGAGCCACGAGCAGCTGCCCAAGAGCTGACTCTGCCCTGATGCTGCGGGATGACATTGCCTGCAGGATGCCCCGTCTGCAAAACAAAACTTAGGGGGTTCCACACCAAACCCTGCTGACCATCCCACCATACCCAGCACTGCTACAACATGTAGGCCACGACCAGCTCAGCCTGGTGCAGAAAAGAGCCCAAACAAGAGCCAATCTGTCCTCTGCCATCAGCTTCACCAGCTCCCTGCAGAGGCTGAGACGGGATCATCCCAAGCCTTTCCCTCACCAAGGCAGAGCCGCAAGCAACACATGGACCCACCACCACACATCTCCGGGGGTGGGGGTTGGTGACCTTTTGGCAGTGGTGATGCATGTTTTACTGACTCCTGAGGGGCCAAGAGATCCATAAAATAAGCCCAAAAGCAATACGAAGCAGCTACTGGAAGTTCATGGCAAAGCAAGGAGTGGAACTCATTTGTTTTTCCAGCTGCTAGATCCACAATGAAACAAAACCCAGTGAAAAGTTCTGGTTTCCCAAGGAAAAGGAGCAAGGTTTTCCACAGGTTTGCTACCTGGGGGCAGACACCCAATGCCACATCTGGGCTGCTCCCCTGGGTTCAACCCATCAAGTCCCAGCATCTCCCAGCTGGTGGAATGTTTCCTCCTACCATGAGATGCTATCAGGCTGGGAAACAGGCTCCTCAGCTTCTGATGAGAACAGAAAGATCCCAGATTCTCCAAATGTGCCCGTTCCTTTCTGCTCCCACAGAGCAACCAGACCCTGCTGTGCTCAGCTGAGTGGCTCCAGCCCATGCAAAGCACCCGGTGGCATCAGCTTTGGGCTGGCTCGGTGAAGCCTGCCACAGCTCCCACCCTCTGAGGATGAAGCTGTGGGTCTGGTGAGGGCAGTGGCAGAAGGAACCCATTAAGAGCCACTGCCTGTGGCTGCAGCAGCCAAAAGGTCTCAGAGTGAGGAGAGGCTGAAGCATAACAAAGCTCATAAGGGAACCCCAAACCCCAAGCTCAGCAGCTTTTTCCCCAGTGTGAAAGATCCACTCAGCTGGATGGAAATGGGACCTTATGATTTAATTTCTTACTTATTTTTAATTTGTTTTGTGACACAACCACAGTCATTTGTCTTTGCTGCGACAGATATGGGGATGCTGGGATCCTGCCTTGTAGATCACCTCACCTGCAGCTCTGACTCTTTCCTTCCTCCAGACAGTCGTCCCTCGGTGTGCTTGGCATGCATAGGGATGGGAGGGATCCTCTGATAAAGTGCAAGTGCTGTTGGTCCTTATAAATAAGGGAAGATTGTGCATCTACTTTTGTTCCCTGGCTCACCGCTCGCCTCTCGGTGACCAGGATGTGTCCTCCTGCAGACTATGTGGGAAGCTCATGCAAGTCCCGCTGTCACCAACCCACTCCTGCTACCTGGGGTCAAAGCCAGTTCCTTCATTCTCTCTCCCTGACACACATTTCCCCGCTTCTTGCCCCCAGCTCCACGGGGCATTGCCCTGCCAGCCCCCAGCAAACCTTCCGCACACACTGAAAGGCAGAGTGCTGCTTCACACGAGGGAGCTGGGAAGGATTTCAGGATGTCAGGTTGCTGTCGAGATTACCCCAGAATACCCGTAGGATCGACCGGGTGCAGCCAGCACACACAAACACGTTGGTGGGTGAAGCTCAACACGCGGCTCCCGAGCTGGAGCGGACTGATGCCAGCAAAGTCCAACAAAGAAGGAGAATTCAGAAACTGCCAGGCAGGGCAATTTGTAGGGTTGCACCATTTTCATCAGGAAAACACAAGTCCCAGTGTACTGAGGTGATGGATCACCCTGAGGCAGACTCTCAGAGTCAGTCCCACTCCCCCAGCGCGAAGACCCAGCCCTGTGGATGAAGATCTGGGCTGCTACCAATACTCCACCCTGCTCAACGCAAATGAGCAACCACCTCTTGCAGAAGGAATAGGATCAGGCATGGACTAAAACCTGGCCAGGAGCAACAAGAACCCTCCTCCTCCTCTCCCAGTGCAGCTGCCTGGGTGCAGAACACACCTGGAGCGATGCTTGAGGCTCATCAGAGTTGCAGGGAATGTTGCTTGGTGCCTTCGGAGATGTTTGGTTCAAGTCTGCAGGTAGTTACTGGTCAGGTCTGGCAAGGAAGACGACTTCTTCCTGGGGCAGCCCCCAACGAATCCAAGGAAAAGAATAATCCAGGCTGTGCAATCCATCAGGAAAAGGACAGGAAAGGCTACGGAAACGGGATTTTGGCGGGGTTTTTTAAACTGCGTGTTCATTAGAGTAAAGAAATGGAGCTGAATAATTAGCAGAGGAGTAGAAATGTAATGACTCTAAAAAAATTGCCAGTTATTTACGAAGGGCAGTTTACAAAAAGAACGGGAGGACTTTGGTCTGAGCTCTGCTGTCATTCCCACCCATGCAACATCAAAGCAACCCAGTCGAGACCCTCAGGTCAATCAGACAGGGAAGGCATCCAGGACCCTTGGCATGGTCTACGTGGTCAAGCTCAGGCTTGGAGCAGGACACGTGTTAAAGAGCAGAAGCAACCCATGGGCAGCTTGGGAGACCCCAGCTAGCTGTCACCATCCTTCTTTTTGCCCAGTCGTGTCAGTTTGGAGGGGCATAGCACACATCGTGAGGACTGCAGCGCTGATGGCAGCACCCAGCTCTATGGTAAATCCTGCCCAGGGGAGCTCATGGGTTGATTGGCACCACTGCCATCACCCACTGAATCACCCACCCCAGCAGGAGCTGGAGGGGCACCACAATGTGTTTGCGGAGCCACACACAAAAGCGGAGCCACACACAAAACAGAGCCAGCCCATGGAAACATTCTTCCCTAGGAAAATTCCCCCTTTGATACTATTAAGTGATCCCCACGACTGGAGACAGACGGCTGCATCATCTCCTGCCACAGCTGACCCAGTTAGGACCTTGAGAGCAAAGGCAGAGGTTCCCTGGAGTTCATCAGCATGGGGTTGGGGCAGGAGGTTCCTCTCTTCTTCCTCACATAGGGCTGTGTCCAACCTAGAAGCCAAAAAACCTCCCACATCCCACTCCTGAAATTTGTCTCTCATGCCAAGGGAGGTCCTTCCTGATGAACTCCCCACTGACACCCGTCCCTGGCCAGCCCTGAGGTGTCACACACTGCAAAGAGACAGACACAGGCTTTTGGGTTCATCCCATCTACTGTGTACTGAGCTACAGAAGCCTGGAATCATAGAATCATAGAATCATTAGAGATTGGAAGGGACCTCGAAAGATCATCTAGTCCAATCCCCCTGACACAGCAGGACCGCCTAGAACCAAGTCATAGAATCATAGAATCAGGAACACATCCTGGTGGGTTTTAAACATCTCCAGAGAAGGAGACTCCACAACTCCCCTGGGCAGCCTGTTCCAGTGCTCTGTCACCCTCACTGTGAAGAAGTTCCTTCTCATATTGATGTGGAACCTCCTATGTTCCAGCTCACACACATTGTCCGTCGTCCTATCAGTAGATAACACTGAGCAGAGCCTGGCTCCATCCTCCTGACACTCACCCCTCACATATTTATAGATATTAGTGAGGTCATCCCTCAGTCTCCTTTTCTCCAAGCTCAAGAGACCCAGCTCCCTCAGCCTCTCCCCTCAGCACCATCTCCAGCTGCCAGGAGCTGGGGACATGATGCAGACAGCTCCCTGCTCCCTGGGAATGCAATGGGACACGAGCACCACCCTAGACACTGGGTCCCCAGGAGCAGGATCTGCCTGACACGCAGGGCTTGCAGAGCCATCAGGAAGGCGGGCGGGCAGCCCCTCCTCTTCCCATGCCATTGCACTTCCGACACCAGGAATGCACTTTGTGAACATGGCCCGGGATGCACCCTTCTGACTACAACCCCAGCCCAGTCCCCCTCTCCTGCCATCCCCTGAGCCGGGCTGCGCACGGAGCCTTCCGCCATCCTTCGCAGAGCTGGAGAAACGGTGGCGGCCGTGCAGCTGCCCTTCCAGCTGCGTTTTGGGAAGCCTCTGGAAAAGCATTTCCAAAAAGAACCAAACCTACCTCTATATATATGTCTCCGCACATATATATGTCTGTACACACACACGCACACGGATATATATGTATATATCTCTACCTATATATACACATATAGGTCTGAAAGGCAAGATGCCAAGGTAGAAAAACGTCGCTTCGCCTGCTTCGTCTGGATGACAGTGAAAAGAAATGAGAAGACTGGTAGCCCATGACATCTTCTTTTAAAAAGGAGTATTTAAGAGCTTCAAAAATTGCTACAGTACAAAAAAAAGTGCTTCTTGTGTGTGTTTGTCTCTCTCTAGTTTGTGTTTTGTTGTTGGTTGTTGTGTTGTTTTCTCTCTCTCTCTCCGTCTCTCTCTCCATAGTATCGTAAGGATGGATGGACCGCAGTGAATGACCCCACCAGAAGAGATGCCCCACTCGTCCTCCTCATCGCTCCTAGGTGGCAGCGACTCGCCTTCGGCGTCTCGTGAAGTCTCTGCATCGGTTCATGGCACATAATGGTAATTATTGGCACAGGTTCAGAGTCATAGTCCACGGGCAGGCTCTGGGCGCTCCTTTCCCCTCCCACTAGTCCCTTGCTGGTTCCTCTTCCTCCACGGGATCCATCGCTCGCACAATCCTCTTTCTCCAAAGGAATCAAAAAGAAATCCCACTCTTGGAAAACTGCAGTTCCCTATAGGCGTGATCCTTTTTATAAAAATATATTTGGCCCATAGAACGCTGTTCTTTGAGTCTCCTACTGGTAAACAGAAATGGTAGGTACAGGTAACCCATTGTTTTGGGGGTTTTTGGATATTTTTTTACAGGTTCACCAAGGGAATCCTGTTAAGGATGAGACAAAAAGGAGAAGGATTAAATCTCAGCAGGGAAAGGCATTGCGAAACGCGTCCCTCTGTTGCCACAGGGGGTTCCTCCGCCTCCCCGCAGCGGCACTGAGGGGTTCAGGGGAGTGAATGTGGATGGCAGTGAGTGAACAGCCTGGAGGAGCGGAAGAAGCAGGGAGATATGGACACCCCCATACCAGTCTGCATGTGGGATTGGGACCTCTCGTGCTCCCTGGAGAAGCCCCAGCCTTGCCCTGCTCTCCTTCAGTTGTGTGACTCGATCTAGGTGATCCTGCTGTGGCAGGGGGATTGGACTAGATGATCTTTGAGGGTCCCTTCCAATCCCTAATGTTTCTATGATTCTATGTTTTGTGGGGCAGCTGTCGAGATGGAGATGCCTGCATTGGGATGGGGATACACATGCTGGGATGGGGATGCCTGTGCTGGGATGGAGATGCTTTCATTGGGATGGAGATGCCCTTGCTGGGACGCAGATGCTTTTGATGAGCAGCAGGAGTGCCTGAGAGCCTGAGGTGTGCCTTAGCACACACTTTCTTCCGGCATGATTTATTCCTGAGCAGTCCCAGCATTCTGGAACTTTTCATAGCTGGGCTAAGAGCAGCGAGTGTTTTGGCAAATGAGAAGATGATGATGAGTCCTAACCAGATCTTCTACAGTGAAATGCCCTAAAGAAATGAATTGGGAATTGGTTAGGCATCAAACCCAGACCTCCCACTGAAGTTCTTCTGAAACTATTTATTTGCTGCTTTCTGCAAGATCCTCAAATCTCTATGCAGAGACAATTACTCCCTGTCGTTAGTGTCATATGTGGGCTTCGCGTGGAGCAGCTACGTATGCTGGGGGCAGCCGTCGGACTCTGCAGACAGCAGAGGTACCTGAGTGCTCACGGGTGTTGAAAGGGTCTAGACACCAAGTTTTATGGGGAGTGGCTGATGGGGCTGGAGCTGTTTAGCTTGAGGAAGAGGAGGATGAGGGATGACCTTATTGCCCTCCACAACTACCTGAAGGAACACTGTAGAGAGGTGAGGGCTGGTCTCTTCTTACAGGTCATTAGTGATGGAACAAGAGGGACCAGCCTCAAGCTGCACCAGGGGGTTCAGGCGGGACATTAGGAGAAACTTACTGATGGAAAGAGTCATCAGGCCTTGGAACAGGCTGCCCAGAGAGGGGGGCGTTGAGTCCCCATCCCTGGAGGTGTTTAAAGGTTAATTAGATGTGGTGCTGACTGATCTGTTCTGGTGGTGACCTTGGAAGAGTCAGGCTATTGGTTGGACTTGATGATCTCAGTTGTCTTTGCCAGCCTGAATGATCCTATGCTACACTCTTGTCTACACTGTGACCTCCAGCTAGCTGGTTATCAGGCACTGAGGCTGTCAACACACTTTTTTGTCCCAGGCTTCTTCCTATTTCTCGGCGAGATGCTCAACATCCACCAAACCCAGCAACGCCACCGAAGGCTTAATTAGCGAGACAGATTTTAGAGCCCTTAATCTCCTGCACCAGGGCTGTGTTGGGACTGCTGTTCTTCCTCTGAAGACAAGCTGGGATTTTTTTATGATGACTCATTATCTCGTAATGTTAATACAAACCATTTGCTGTCGTCAGGCAGAACGGGGCCAGTGCAGCAGCTGCTCGCGCTGTTCAAAGCATGGAGTTAGCACACAGCGCCGTAAATTCCAACTGCCTCGTGCGAAAGCTCGGGGTCACGTCCACACTGCTGGAGGAGCTCTGTTTCGAGGTCTCAGGCAATTGTTTCCCCAACAGCAATGCTGAACATTTGCATAGTGAAGGACGAGCTCCAACGTGAGCTCTACGGTTTGCGTTGTAGCCCAACTAGCCTCTTTGTGCAAAGTAGGTCAGCGCTTGATCAACCTCCCCGATTTCTGTCTAATCTCATTGCACGGGGTTTTTCAGTCAAAGAGAGTGGGATTAAGGGTGAGAATAATGCGACGTCTCAAAACTTCATTTCAGCAAGCCCCAAAGCCGTGTAGAAATCAAACCCAACTAGATATGGTTTGCTGAGGTGCCTGGCCAAAGCGGCTCGAGTGGCTTCAGCAAATGTCACCATCTGCAAGCCAGTGGCTGCTCCTGCCTCTGCCCTGGCCCTGCATCTCCTCCATCACCTGCACAGAGGATTTTTCTCCTCACAGCCCCATGCAGAGAATTCCTCAGTCAACTGCCTGGAACAATTGCTCTGCACCTAACACAGCCCCAGGTCCTGCAGCTGCATGCTGGGGTTGGATTCTTCCTTGCAGGGACAACGGAGGGGACATCCAGGTGCCACATCCAGCTCCAGCAGCACCCGACGCCAGTAGAACAATCTGCTGGGGAGCTCTGACAGCTGCACACCACCAGTGACACCGCCTGCTCCTGGGAGAGCCAGTGGCCCAGCAGGGACTGTGCTGGTGGCACCTGAACCTGCCCCACCACTTGTGTTGGCAGGGGATGAATCTGGCCCCGGTAAAGAACTTCAACATCTGCTTGTCGTGTAGTAGATGAGTTTCACCAGTTTTCCTGACACAACCTCAGCGCTACCTGCAGGTCTGCGGGCTGGGAACTGTTCCGCAGTGCTCTCACTCACATCTGCTCTCTGCAACCGCTCAGGTCAGCCCTACGCCGCCGTCAGTGCTGGCAAGTGCCACGCTGCCATTTAGCCAGCACGACGATCGGGACTCACAGCTTAGAGTCCATCAGCGCTGTGCAAAGTCCATATCAAATTCCAACCGGCCTCTCAGTGTCTTCTAGTCAATGCATCCACACGCTCTCTCTGTCCTGCCATGCCCTCTCCCTGGTCACTGAATCCGACCTTGTGCCTCCAGCTCTGGATCTACACATTCCATAGCACTAATTTGCTTATTAGACTGCTAAGAGCTGTGAAGTGCCATCAATTATAACCTGCAAAGTGCTTTGAGCCTTTCCAAGGAGAGAGGTTTCTGGCACAGAGACCGAAGCGCTATCTGACTGACCTCTCTTGGTGCGTGGCTGGCTGCCTGCGGAGAAGGGAGAGCCCCGTACTCTCTCCACTCATGTCAGTTCAGAAGTGACCCCCTCACATCCCATTAAACCAAGAGAAAGGGTCTGGTATGGGAAAACTGCCTGTAACCCCATCAGCCACAAGACTCCACATGCTCTGCAGCATCCTTTCAGCTCTGTTGGGATGCAACGGGTCAACATCAACTCAGGTCACCTTCAGGCTGCGGCACTGCGACTGTAAAAAGCAGCAAGGACAAGAGCCAGAAGAGGTGCAGCCCCAAGCAGCTGCATCTCCCCTTGAACCCACCTCTCCTCTAGAGACAAGAGCTGGAAAGGCATCCTCAGCCCCACAGCTCCACCCACACTCAGCGGCATCTGTGCGGTGACAGTACGAGGCAAGCGCAGTGACAGGGGACAATCTAGCAGGGAGCTATCTCAGTACCACCAGCCATCTGCTTGGGGAGGGTTTTAGCTTGCACCGTGCCATGTAACACTTGAAATATTCATCTTGTCTGTGGGATGTCCCAACTGGCACTTCAGACAGCCGTGCTGCTCACGTAGGGTTGCGATGAGCCTTCTCCTCACCCTCACAACCCCGTGAAATGGCAGAGTGGGAGAAAAAAATATTAAGTGACCTTTTCGAAGCTTCTGAAGGATTTGGGTTGAGGCTATTTTGGGGATGAAGGCAATTTCCCTGGTTATCTGTGACATTCTCCATGTGAGTCCCCACATGGGGTTAGAGATCTGTGGTGCTCACTGGGTTCTTACCACAAGGAACCACTTCTGCATGGGGATTCTGGAAAAAAACCCTCCGGTTTGTTAATGTTAATGAAACAAAACAGCAGCTTCCAGAAGTGTATAAATAATTGAAACGCTATTATGGAGCTAATGCTCCAGGTGCGACCCCGATAGATTTTTCCAGAGCGAGTCAATATGTATTTTATGGATATCATGAAAACAGGTCAATGAGAGTTTCAAGGATTTAATAAGGTCTAATGGACCAGGCTTGGACTGGTTAAAGAAATCTATGGAGATGAGCAAGGCATGGTCTTTGTATCAGAGTTTCACAGGAACTCAGTGGGAATTGCACCAGCTTCCAGCAGCTCTGAGCTGCTGAAGGCACCCAGGGAGGACTGGCTGGGGTTTAGGGTGGGGTTTTGTAAATGAACCATTGAGACCCAAAGCATGACTCCACAGCCCACGAAGCCCAGGGTGGAAGGGGGGCACAGTTGGCTGCTGCTGCTGCCTGCTGCTGCTAGCACCCACTGTGCTGTTGGGGAAGCCCTGCAGAACCTCTGTGTTCATCCCCAGCTGCCCTTGCTCACCACCAGCTCAATGAGAGTTAGAGAAACCATGAGGATACTAACGGTGGGGAGTGTGAGCCTTTTCAATTCTCAAGTGAAGCCGCTCCAGGCTGGGGGGGATCTTGGGGGCAGAACCATCCCAGCTGGACCTTTCTTTGCTCTCTGCTTTCTGCCCTCTGCCGCAAAGGCAGGTGCCCACCTCCCCAGCCTTGCCAGCCACGGCCGAGCCCATTAACATTTGATTCCCTTTCATTCTAATCTAATTATATTTCCATGTCTAGTAGCTGAGCATAATGTTAAACAGGCTATTCCGAGCGAGCTGCAGTCAGGGAAGGCTGGAAATTTCATTTACACTGAATATATGATTCATTACAGTGGGGACTTGGGACACAGCGATTAATTCACCTGAGTGAGCAGCTCGGGCGGCCACCGCTGCCCCACGGTGAGCTGGCACGCAGCAAACCCCAACTGTTCACCCTGACACCATCGAGAGCAACACAAGGAGGTCAAAACAGCTCCAAAAAGAGAAGAAAAAACTAATCAACCCCAAATAATGCTCCATTGGAACCAATATAAACCCATTCCACACCCTGGGTTGCTGCAGCTCCCAAGGGGCGAAGCTGGCTATGGGCTCAGCTTCTGCAAAGCAAGGAGCAGGACGAGGAGGAGGAAGAGTGGGACCCCAGCAGTAGGAGCGTGGAAGTGTTTATGGCAGCAAACATCCCCAGACAAGCTATGGGGTAGTGATGGAACATGCACATGGGATGCAGGACTCTGGAGCCAAGTGGGTTTTGAGGGTTCTGAAGCACTGGAACAGGTTGCCTGGGGAGGTTGTGGCTGCTTCATCCCCAGGAGTGTCCAAGGCCAGGTTGGATGGGGCTCTGAGCAACCTGGTGTGGTGAGAGGTCTCACTGCTCATGGCAGGGGGTTGGGTCTGGATTATTTTGAGGTCCCTTCCAACCCTGACCATTCTGTCATTCTATGACTGTGAACCAAGAGGTTAAGTAACAGAACTAGTTACTTCACAGCTTGGAAACCACTGTTGCTTATCCAGGTTTTAGAGGGGAGCTGAAACCACAAGGTTGAAGTTCAAGGCTGCCCCAAGGACCCTTCACTCTTGAGTCCACACCCACTCTGCCTTTTAGCTCTGGTCCATCACCTCTTGGAAACTCATTTGCGCACTCAGCGTCCCCTTTTTGGCAGGAGATGGCCACCCTGACTGGGTGACTCACCCTGCTCAGGTCCTGTATCCCAAGAGAAGCATGAGCAGAATGATGGCACCAGGCAGAGATGAGAGCAGCAGTGGGTGGCAGGGGACGATAGGTGCAGGGTGGATGTGGGATGGATGTGGGGTGGGGGGGGTGCGGTACGTACCAGGAAACAGCCCGATGGCGTCTGCCCTGCCCCCAGAAGTCAAACAGGCTTCGGCCAGTCAGCAAGAGATTTCAAACCATTTCTCAGACACAAAGGCCACGGGAATAAGATGCCGGTCAGAAGAAGAGGGTCTGCAGCAAGCACAAAAAGGAGCTTGCATGTGCTGGTAGGTAACACAGGAGGAGCAAGCCGAGGTGGCCTGCTGCCAAAATCAGCATTTTTAGAGAAGGGGGAAAACCAATGAGACTAAATCTCCAAAGTGGCACTTTGAATGGGCTCCTTGGCCTTGAAGACCAGGGCGGTGCGAAGCAGAGGCGGAAGATGGACTGCAGTACTGAGTGTGTGCAGCTCTGTGCAGCCTGTTGCTGTGGGGTAGCTGATCCCAACGGCAGCAGAGCATCTCCCACCCGCCATCTCTCCAGCTCTTGGGTCTGCTGTGACCCATAACCAGCCCTGGGTCCCCTGGAAACACATTGAGGCCCACAGAATGCCCCAGAAAGCATCATCTGATGCACAAAGGGCAGCACAAAGGGCACCCCAGCACCCTCCGTCGCGTCCAAGCCAACGCAACGAAATGGTTTGAAACTCCCTGCCCATTCTCTGCCTTCTGCAGCTTGAGGAGAGACCCTGGAACAGTGTGAACAAGCACAACCCCATGCGCACGCAGGAGCTGATGGCTAGAGAGATGCTCATCAAGCTGCGGGCTCTGTCCTTCATGCAGGCAGACATCACCTGCGGGCGGCACCGGTGCTGCGCTCCAGCCAGGCTGTGTGGAGAACCAGCTGCTCACTCCCTCCCTCCCAGCTCCCCACCTGATTTCTCCTCCAGTTTTGATGGGGAACATTGATTTATCCTGTGGTGAAACCGCATCGGCGGCCAGGGAAAGGGCTCTGCGAGCCAGCTTGAGGCATGGAGATGGGTTGCTACGACCACCTCCCTCCCTCTGTGGGCCAGGGGCAGCATGAGCGAGGGCTGGCATCCTTTACACAGTGCTGCCAGCAACTCCGAGCCCCCGTGTTCATGCATCATTATTTCACGGCAGACAAACGGTTCATTTGGCTCTCGCCGTCCTCTCCCCCATTAATCACACTGCACACTCGCGACCCAGCAGCTCTTTCGATGCCACTTAGCAGACAGCACCGATGCTGCAAGACGGATCCAGCAGCGTTTACGTGCTGGTGGCTGCACCCGTGTGGCGCCAAGCCCTGCCAGGGCTCGCTGAGCCTCGCTGGCGGGACAAGTTGTCCCGTGGCGGTGCCCGTGGGCTGGCCAGCATCACAGCTTGGACACACAGAGGTCATGAACAACTGGAGTGGGATGACACTTCCAAACCCACAGCGAAATGACAGCGGCCGCCTCACCTGTTTCCATTGAAGGTGGTTTTATAATCCCCGGGCGAGCGCAATGCCTCCTCCGCGTAGACGGGCATGGGGGTCCGGACGCACTCGTGGGAGCACTGCAGCGTCTCGTTGTAGGCGGTGAAGATGTCGAGGGCACTGGGCACGCGGGCGGGGGCAAAGTCGGTCAGGTTCTGGCAGCTTTCCTCTTGCTGGTCCAGTTTGCGCTGGTGGCTGTTGCGCCGCGGACGGCCGCTCTGCGCGCAGCTGTGGAGAGGAAGGGACACGAGGGATCACGCATTATCAACCACTAATCAACTCATTAGATTCAGTCAGGCAGTGGGTTGCTTTGTCTTGTCTTTTCTTATTTTTCTTCCTTCCTTTTTACTTACTACCCTCTTACTTTTCCTTCCCCCTGCCTTTTCCCTTATTTTTTTCTTATTTTTTATTTTTCCTGTTTAAAATTTTTTTCTTATTTTTTTCCTTTTTCTCTTTTTCTTTCTGTTTTATAATTCCTAAGATTCCAATTGAAATTGTAGCCCTGGGCTTCTTGCCGTTGGAGGAATTGTTTGCAGTGAGCCATGCACGCTCGCCCCTGCAGGAAATGAAAGTCTTCACATGAAAAGGTGTTGAGGAGAAGAGTGAAATGAAACCATCTCCACCTGGGAAGCCCTGGAATGAATTTATTTAGGATAAATCAGCTCAGGATCTGCTCTGACAGGGCAGAAATGTTCCAGATACACCCCAGCCTTTCTCCCTGCTGACCCTGCCGGCTCTGGAGGCTCCAAGGGGATCTCGAGGCTGTGCAGCACTTCTGGTTCAGTACGTCCCAAACACCAGTGAGCAGGAACCTGCCCCAGATCAGGCTGCTCCCAATTAAGGGTCTAGACACTGATTTAATTAAAATGCCACATTTTGCTGAACGAGATTGACAGATCCCGTCGGAATTCTGGAGTTTCAGTAGAATTCCCTACAAGTGCTCAAAGGACAAGGATATGTGGGACTAGGGAACAGGGTTTAGTGGCCCCTCAGGTGGGGTTGGGTTGATGATCTTGGAGGTGTCTTTCAACCTTAATGATTTTATGACACACTAATGGGGTTGGGTTGAGAGTTGGACTTGATGACTTAATGATTTTATGATTCTGTAGAGGGGTTGGGCTGACAGTTGGACTTGATGATCTTGGAGGTCTCTTCCAACCATAAGGACTCTACAGTTCTAAGATCCCAGCAAATGGTAGTGCTGGGAAAACCCAAACCGTAGTTGGGCAAACATTAGAGCTGAGGGAAGTCCCGGGTCTCCCTGGGCCGTATCTGACCGCTCGCCATGCTCACAGCGGGTATCCTCCAGTGTTTTCCCAATTCCAGTTAGTACCAGCAATGTCTGTTCCACACTGATCACTGCATTTAGGGTTTCCTTCCACCCCCGTTTTGGCTGCAGCAGTAGGCTGCTGGGGCTGTGGTGCCAAGCTGTGCTCGGCCGATCAATGCCATGTTCTGCTTATGACCACTATTAGAGAGAAACCTCATGAGCGCTTTATGAGGCATTTTCCCTGCTCATTCACTGAATTACTGCTACGATGGGGGGAGTCTGCTGCAGTAAATCCAGCCTGAGGCACCAACCCAAGCGTCGTCTGCTGCTTACTTAATTCATAGAATCATTAAGGTTGGAAGGGATCTACAAGATCAACCAGCTTGACCGCCAACCCAACCCCACCATGGCCACTATTCCTCCCTATGGGTGGCTCCGAGCAGAGCAAACTCATCTCTGGGCAAGTAACTGAGTGCTCTTGGCCAGCTCTAGAGCTTTGTACAACCCCACTGAGGTCCAAGTGCCTCCATCACTCTGCAAATAGAATCACAGAATCATAGAATCATTAGGGGTTGGAAGGGACCTTGGAAGATCATCTAGTCTAATCCCGCTGCCACAGCAGGATCACCTAGACCAAGTCACACGGGAACACATCCAGGAGGGTCTTACTTTTTCCTCTGCTCACAGCATGGTTTAGGTTGGAAGGGACCTTAGAAATCATCCCATTCCAACCCAGGAACCCTCTCACCAGACGAGGTTCCCAGGGATGAGGTAGCTTTTCCATCACTCTAGTTTTCTAATTTCCTCCTGGATGTCAGAATTGATCTGGGAGAGCTCAGGGGGGCAAGAAGAGTGGCTGGAGGAGGGAAGTGCCGGCACTGAACACGGCAGCACTGTATGGCAAGTCCCACCAGCCCAGAGCAGCAGCCGTATCGTTGGATGGGCAACGCTGACCTCAAAGTAGGCCAGTTTCCCTGGGAAAATAGATAAACCACGAACGCCTGAAGCAAGGAGTTAACCCACTTTGCTGTGTGCCTGGCCCTGCTGAGAGAACAAACAGCAGCAGAGGAAGTTGGAGGAGAGCAGGAGCACTCTAGGGAATGGAAGATGCTTCAGTCCAGTGTCAACTGAGGGTGCAGAAGGTGTCCTACAATCCCCAGACGGTCAGAGCAGGTGGTTGTTGCTTGCTGAGCAAGGAGCAGAGGAGACACCACCAGGGACAGGGATGGTCCTGGCATTGTGGGGGCACCCGCTGTGGACCAGCGCATGACTTGGACATCACCTGGAGTCCTGCATCCAGCTCTGGAGCCCCCAGCACCAGAAAGATATGGAGCTGTTGGAGCAAGTCCAGAGGAGGCCATGGAAGTGCCCAGAGGGCTGGAGCCCTTCTGCTCTGTGGACAAACTGAGAGAGTTGGGCTGTTCAGCCTGAAGAGGAAAAGGTTCCAGGGGGACCTTCTAGTGACCTTCAAGACCCTGAAAGGGGCTGTCAGAAGACTGGGGAAGGATGTTCTCAAGGGCTGGGAATGATAGGATGACGGGTCACAGTTTGAAGGTGGAAAAGGGCAGACTGAGGAGGACAAAGTTGCTGAATCTGAGGGTTGGGGATCCCTGCAACAGGCTACCCAGAGAGGTGTTGGAGGCCCCATCCCTGGAGACATTCAAGGTCAAGCTGGCTGGGGCTCTGGGCAATCTGGTCTGGTGAGAGGTGTCCCTGCATCTCGTAGAGGGGTTGGACTAGAGGCCCTTTGGAGGTCCCTTCCAGCCATATGATTCTATGATCACATTGCAGTGACACTCATGTTCCACGTGTTCCACCCAGCCCTGTCTATGCCCTGGTCCACATGGGGAAGCCACAGGACAGAGCCATATATCTCAGCCTTAGAGATTCCAGTATAACCCCACTGTTTTCCTCATGTGACGCCTTTCTGAAGCCATTTGAGCAGCTGCCATGCGTTTTAGGGCTCAGAGCTGGGAAGACACCCACATGGCCACACTTCCCACACCTGCCAGCCAAAGAGGACCAGCAGAGACCTTACCAGTTTTTTAAGACGAGAGTTGTTATCAGCGCAGCTATGACCATGATGAGGGACACAGTAATTGTGATTATCTGATGGACTGCCAGACCTGCAGAGGAAAAGCAACAACAAGAGTGGTAACAGGAGCCAAAGCGGGGTCACGGGCAGTGTCGAGCATCCCTCCAACCCAGAGCTGGACCCTTCCCCCTGAGTGGAGCTGCCTGCATGCAGCCCTCCCTCCCGCCTGGCGTAAAATCCTCTTCAAGCCAGGCTTCTCATTTCCTACCCTCTCAAGTCTGCTCCTTGTCAGCCCAAATTAGGCACAAGGAAGGGAAGAGACGGGAGGACGGATCCCCTCTGGGACAGAAACAGAAACTCAAGCGCAGCCCTGCACCAGGTGCAGGATTAACCAGAGACGCTAATTACAGACCCAACTGCTGCCCCCTGAGAGGGCGGCCGGATCCATTCGCTCCCAACTCCCTTTACACAGGGTATCAGATACGGTCGGGCAATGATCCTAGGTGACTGGCTTGGGTGTAGGGTGTTTTTGGGATGATTTATTCATTTGGGGGGGATGTTTTACTTTTATTGCCGCTTTACAGTGGCGATTTCATGACAAAATGAGTTTGCTGGCAGTGGCCCGAGGATGTGCAAGTTTTCATCAGCAGATGCGGTAGCTCCTGGTGGATATGAGGTTTGGTAAGTAAGTGCTGCTGTGGCAGGAAAACAATGTTTATGTGCATATATAAAAAATAAACTAGAATATACACAGTATATAACTTATATATCTATGAAACATTGATGTTGAACACATAACATACACACTATTATATTATAATATATGTAGAATCACAGAATGGCCAAGGTTGGAAGGGACCTTAAAGATCATCTAGTTCCAATGCCCCTACACAGGCAGGGACACTTTCACTAGAGCAGGTTACTTGGGGCCCCAGCCAACCTGGCCTTCAACCCTTCCAGCCACCACTTCCTTGGGCAACCTGTTCCAGCATCTCAGCACCCTCACAGCAAAGAATTTGTTGCTCGTGTCCAACCCAAACATCCCCTCTTCAAGTCTGTAACCCTTTCCCCTCATCGTCTTGCTACCACCCCTGTAAAAAGCCCAGCTCTCTTGTAACTCCCTTCAGAGATTGGAAAGCTGCTAGAAGGTCATCTGGGAGCCTCCTCTTCTACAGGCTGAACAACCCAAACGTACTCAGCCTGTCCTCATAGGGGAGATGCTCCAGCCCTCTGATCATTTGAGTTGCTCTCCTCTGGACACCTTCCAGGAGCTCTGTGTCCTGTTTATGTTGGGGACTCCAGAACTGGACACAGTGCTCCAGGTAGAGAGTAGAGTAGAATACAGAGTAGAGAGTATTCTACTCCGACAAGGGCAGAGTAGAATACACACACTATCTCCTTTCCAATCCCTAATGATTCTATGATTCTATATGTCTCTATATTATAGATATAGAATATACAATACACACACACTATATAAAATAGGTATTATATGCAATATAATATAGATTATTTATATATAATGAACATATACTAATGCATAGTAATAACAACTGTACTCATAGAAAGTATATTTATATATAAAATATTTATAGAGTATGTATTTGGGATATTAGAGATCAAAGAATATTAGGGATTGGAAGGGACCTTGAAAGATCATCCAGTCAAATCCCCCTGCCACAGCAGGATTCCTTAGATCATGTCAGAGAAGGAGACTCCACANCATCTCACACCCATTGCTCCTTGTTCTATCATTGGGTGCCCCTGAGCAGAGTCTGGCTCCATCCTCCTGACACCCGCCCTTCACATATTGGTCAACATTAATGGGGTCACCCCTCAGGCTTCTTTTTTCCAAGCTCAAGAAAGCCAGCTCCCTCAGCCTTTCCGCATCAGAGAGATGCTCCACTTCCTCCATCATCTCTGCGGCTCTGCGCTGGACTCTCTGCAGCAGTTCTGTGTTCTTCTGAAACTGAGGGGCCCAGAACTGGACACAAGATTCTAGATGTGGTCTCACGAGGGCAGAGTAGAGGGGGAGGAGAATCTCTCTCCATCTACTAACTACTACCCTTCTAATCCACCTCAGGAAACCATTGACCTTCTTGGCCACCAGGGCCCATTGCTGGCTCCTGGCCATCCTGCTGGCCCCCAGATCCCTTTCTCCTACACTGCTCTCCAACAGGTCAGTCCCCAGCCTGTACTGGTACCTGGGGTTGTTCTTACAGACGCCAGACTCTACACTGCCCTAATTAAAGTTCATTCAGTGTCTCCCTGCCTGGCTCTCCAGCCTGTCCAGGTCCCGCTGAATGGCAGCCCAGCCTGCTGGGGTGTCAGACACTCCTCCCAGCTCTGCACCATCAGTAAAACATGTATAAGTGGCAGTGGAGACCTGTCAGTGCTCCCACAGGAATCCTGTCCTGGGGTCTCCCATGAAATGGTCACCCAGGACTCGTCCACACTCCCACAGTGTGGATTTGGGGCCATGCTGTGGGCTTCCCCTACTTTTGGCATAGACTCTGCACTTCAGCCTGAACAGCAGTGCTGGGTAACCAGGTCAGATGACATCTATCACCAGTATTGGAGATCTATCAGTGGTATTTTGAGGTATGGACCATGCTCAGTGCTCTGCTGCCTTCTCTCAATGGAAAAAAGTTTGGACTCCCTTGAAATTCACCCTCATTGCCTCAGCATCTTCCTCACCTTAATGTACTCTTCACCTCAGCATCCTCACCACATCAGCACTCTCATGAACTCAATATCCTCCTCACATCAGCATCCTCACCACCTCAGCATCCTCATCACCTCAGAGTCTTCACTACCTCATCATTGTCTCCCAAGATCCACCATTAACCAGCCTGTGCTGGCCCTGACCAGGCTTCAGGACCCTCTGGCTGCCTTGGGAAGGAGGCACAGATCTATTGTCACTTGATGTGCTGAAACCAATGAAATCCCAAGTCCTGAGCAATGAGGCCAGTCACAGCAACATCTTTTTAGAAAATGCTGGGGACTTTGCTGCCAGGATGCATCCTGAGCATAAACCTAATGCTGAGGAATGTCAGCCTTGACAGTTTAATAGAATAAAGCCAAGGTCACCTTTGGTGGGGCTGATTCACCAAAGACACCTCATGCTGAGGGAGGGGAAGGCTTTGCTTCCAGGCTGCTGGGGAAGGAGCAGCTTGGAAGGACTAAGGTGAAAGGGAGGGGAATGACAGTTTGGCACCCAGCCTGAAGAACACAACACTGGTGCTGAAGCCCTCACATCCAGTAGAAAGAAGCATAGGCCTAGCATCTTACAGTGTTTACTCTGCTTTGCCAGAGCGTACAGTTTGGGGAAAACTGGGAGACGACTCAGAGAAAAGAACTGGGATTCCAACTAGTTTTAAGGACTGGATGTGGTCTGGAGTGGGAAGACATGGCAGGTCACAGAATTATAAAGGTTGGAAGAGACGTGTTCAAAATGACCAAGTCTAAGTGTCAACCCTGTATCACCAAGCCTAGTGTCATCAATGTCATGGACATCACAGCTGACGGGGTTTTCTAGAGGCTGGACTGAGGAGAAATGACTTCCCAAAGGTCTAACATGGACCCTGCCACAGTGTCAGCACCAGCCCACCAAAACACAGAAAGGTGCAGAGTTTTGGTGTTTTTCCCCTGCTCCCCATAGCATGCTTCGTCCCCAAGGAGCCATCAGACGGACAGATGGATGGGTGGCTGCTGGCCAGCTCCTGCGCCCCGATGAAGCAGAGCGCAGCGGGATGGGATGCGTCAGGCATCTTTTTTCCCCTCAACTCAAGCACCTATTTTGCAAATGACCCATTTCCTCCATTTACTCCCAATTACACTTGAGTTGGTTCAAACAGGCTGCGACAAGGCTCCTCCGGAGAACGGCTGGCACAAGCAGCTGTCAGAACAAAGCAGGTCAGGGGAGGCGAATGCAACAACTGGGCATGGAGGAGAGTGAGGAGGACCCAGCACCCACCTCCTCTATTTCAGCTCCAGTGGAGTCTGATACCAGAGAGCAGTGGTGGGTCCTTGTGTTCTTGAATAGAGGTTCCAGAAGCAGATTGAGGGAATGACAGAACCATTGAGGTTGGAAAAGAACCTTCAGATGGAATCACAGAATATGTTGAGTTGGAAGGGATCTCAAAAGAGCATCAAGTCCAAGTCCCCCTACAACAAACAGTGCCATCACCCACCAGAACAGATTGCTCAGAGACCCAGCCAGCCTGATCTTGAATGGCTCCAGGGATGGGGCCTCCACTACACAGAATAATAGAATCATTAGGGATTGGAAGGGACTTCGAAAGATCATCTAGTCCAATCCCCCTGCCACAGCAGGATCACCCAGACCAAGTCATACAGTCGGTCTGGCTTAGAACGGACCACAGGATCATCCAGTTCCAACTCCCCTACCATGGGCAGGGACACCCCACCCTAGATCAGGCTGGCCAGAGCCTCATCCAGCCTGGCCTGAAACACCTCCAATGATGGGTCTTCCACCCACCACCTTCCTGGGCAACGCATTCCAGGCTCTCACCACTCTCACGGTGAAGAACTTCCTCCTCACATCCACTCTAAATCTACCCATCTCCAGTTTTGCTCCATTCCCCCTAGTCCTGTCGCTGCCTGACACCCTAGAATGTCCCTCCCCAGCCTTTTTGTAGCGCCCTTCAGATACTGGAAGGCCACAATAAGGTCACCTGGGAGCCTCCTCTTCTCCAGATTGAACAGCCCCAACTGTCTCACTCTGGCCTCATAGGAGAGGTGCTCCAGCCCTCTGATCATCCTTGTGGCCCTCCTCTGCACTCGCTCCAGCATTTCCACATCCTTCTTGTAATAAGGGCTCCAGAACTGGACACAGTAATCCATGTGGGGCCTTACAAGAGAGGAGTAGAGGGGGAGAATCACCTCCCTCGACCTGCTCATCCACAAGCACTCCCAGGTCCCTCTCCTCAGGGCTACTCTCCAGCCAGTCACTGCCCAGCCTGTATTTGGGCCTAGGATTGCCTCGACCCAGATGCAGGACCTTACACTTGGTCTTGTTGAATCCCATCAGGTTGGGTTGTGTCCACCTCTCCAGCCTGTCCAGGTCCCTCTGGATGGCATCCCTGCCCTCCAGCGTGTCTGCTGCACCACACAGCTTGGTGTCGTCAGCAAACTTGCTGAGGGTGCACTCAATGCCTCTGTCCATGTCACCTACAAAGATGTTGAACAAGACTGGTCCCTGAGGGACTCCGCTTGTCACTGGCCTCCACTTGGACATGGATCCATCAACAACCACTCTCTGGGTGCGACTATCAAGCCAGTTCTTTACCCATCTAGTAGTCCACCCATCAAAGCCATGTTCCACCAGCTTGGAGACCAGAGTGTGGTGTGGGACAGTGTCAAAGGCTTTGCTGTAAATGTCCAGGTAAATGACATTAGTTGCCCGCCCCTCATTCATTAATGTTGTGACCCCTTCATAGAAGGCCACCAGGTTTGTCAGGCAGGACTTGCCCTCGGTGAAGCCATGTTGGTTGTGCCCAATCACCTCTTCACTATTCTCTTGTCTCAGGAGTGCCTTCAGGAGGATCTGCTCCATGATCTTACCATGCACAGAGGTGAGACTGACTGGCCTGTAGTTCCCTGGCTCCTCCTTCCTACCCTTTTTGAAAACAGGAATGATGTTTCCCCTTTTCCAGTCAGTGGGGACTTCACCAGACCGCCAGGACTTGTGGAATATAATAGACAGGGGTCTAGCAACCTCATTTGCCGGTTCTCTCAGTACGCGTGGGTGTATCCCATCAGGTCCCATGGACTTGAACACTTTCAGGTTCTTCAGGTGATCATGAACCTGATCTTCACCTCTCTGTGCAGCCTGTTCCAGGGATCCCCACCCTCAGATTCAGTAACTTTTCCCTCCTGTCCAGCCTCAATCTGCCCTTTTCCACCTTCCAACTATGACCCCTTGTCCTATCATTCCCTTTCCTTGTGAACTCTCTTCTCCTGCTGTCTTCTTGAGATCAGCAAGTCCAACCATTACCCCTCCTCTACCAAGTTCAGCACTAAACTCTATCTCTAAGCAAAAAGAACTCTATCCTGCCCACCCATCGGGACATCACTCCATGTGGGCAGGATCACCCGGGAGCCACCAAGCCCAGAGCTGCACAGGCTTTGTGTCCCCAAAGAATGGTGACACCAGGAGCCACATCCCAATGGACTGGAGGAGCACAGCCAGCAGCTCTGCACTGGGTCATGAGTGATGCCCACCCCGGCAGCAGCCTGGCCACATCCTTTGCAGCAGTCTTGGAGCAGCTCCCAGTGGGACAGCGCCATGGAAGATAAAAGGGAAGGCTCTAAAAATAAAAGAAAAGCAGCCCGGTGGCCGACTCCTTTTAACAGAGCAGCGGCGTCGGGAACGAGATCGGCTGCAAAGATGGGAGCCTAAGCAGCAGGGACGATGGGAGAACCTAACGATGCAATTAATTCCTTGCTCTTACATAATGGAGAAGGAGCAGGCAGAACAGATTGCAGGTGGCTGAGCACTGGGAAGGATGGCAGCTCCGGAGCAGGACACATGGATTTGAAGAAGGGCTGGATAATTTTAGCCTCCATCACATACATAAGTTGCCATATGGACCGGCACAGAGGAAAGTTCCTTTGCATCCAGTGCATATTAATTCTGCACCAGAGCCCAGGGTAGAGGAGGGGGGCGAGGATTGCTAGGAGATGGGAAATGTTTTTCCCAACAGTGTTAACTGTGGCAGTGATGGAGAAAAGGGAAAGGGATCTGGGATGATTCCCTGGGAAGCCCTATAGTGACTGCAATGAGGACTAACGGGTCCTTATCATACTTATCAGTATAAATACAAAAATACATATAATCTCAATATATACAGTCATATATAAAATGCATAGAAATATCTGTAAAATATATAAATATACCCCAATACATAGTAACGTAGAGCATCTAAAAATACATATAAATATGTCAATATATCCCAATACAGTGATAGATAAAAGATATAAATATATAAAGATATGAAATATATGCTTATATAAAATATAGAAAAGCATAATGTAGAAAAATATATAAATATATAAATATACATACAAAATAGAAAAGTATATCTATAAAATATATCAAAATGTAAATATCTATCTATATAGATATTATATATGTATACATCTATCTATCTGTATGTAATCTCTATAGTGATATGGAAAATATGAAAGATACCTTGAAAATCTCAATATATGTGGTGTCATATAAAACATGAAAAAATATCTATAGAATCATAGAGTCATTCAGTCTGGAAAAGACATCCAGGATGATCAAATATATTGACATAAATACGTAAATAAGTCCCAGTACGTACTGATATAGAAAATATAACTTGTAGAGAGGTAAATAAAATATCTATCAGTATATCTATATCAATATATATAGTGATACATAAGGTACACAGATATATCTATATGAGTGGGTACAAATATATAAATGTACCAGTATATATAGCAATATATACAGTGATATAGAAAATACGTAAATATATCTATAAAATATATCAATATCTCAATATATGGTGCTAGAGAAAATAGAAGATGTAGATATGGATATGTAACCATATAAATATACACCAATATATCTAGTGAAATATATATATATATAGTATTAAAAATCTATGAAATATATCCCTTTATCTCAATATATATAGTGCTATATAAAATATTTAAGAATATAGAGAGAATCATGGAATCATTCAAGATGGAAAAAGACCTCCAAGATCATCAAACCAAGGGCGGTGGCTAGGAGATCAAGAGTTCTTCTCCCCCTCTACTCTGCCCTGGTCAGACCACATCTGGAATCTTGTGTCCAGTTCTGGGCCCCTCAGTTCCAGAAGGACGCAGAACTGCTGCAGAGAGTCCAGCTCTGAGCCGCAGAGATGATGGAGGGAGTGGAGCATCTCCCTGAGGGGGAAAGGCTGAGGGAGCTGGGTCTCTTGAGCTTGGAAAGGAGCCTGAGGGGTGACCCCATGAATGTTGATCAATATGTGAAGGGCGGGTGTCAGGAGGATGGAGCCAGGCTCTGCTCAGGGGCACCCAATGATAGAACAAGGGGTAATGGGTGTGAGCTGGAACAGAGGAGGTTCCACATCAATGTGAGAAGGAACTTCTTCATGGTGAGGGTGCCAGAGCCCTGGCAGGGTCTGCCCAGGGGTGTTGTGGAGTCTCCTTCTCTGGAGACATTTAAAACTTGCCTGACCATGTTCCTGTGCGACTGGATCTAAGGGATCCTGCTGTGGCAGAGGGATTTGACTGGATGATCTTTTGAGGTCCCTTCCAATCCCTAATGTTCTGTGACTGTGTGATTCTGTCACATGAATAGATAAATCTACCAATAAATCCCAATGTATGTAGTGATATATAAAATATATAGAGATACTTATATGAATATCTAGAAATATATTGATACATGAATTGCTAAATATATTGATATCCCTCTATATAGTTATGTAAAATATAGAAAAATACAAAAATACAAAGCAATATATATGCTGATATATAAAATACATGAAATTTATATTAAATATATTAAAAAATATATCAGATCCTTTCCTCCAGACTCTCAAATAAATTGAACCTTATGGAGCAAAGGCCAACTGAAATATCCAGCCTGCAGGAGCAGGAGGTAGTGGATGGGGCATTTGGGATGAGAGGAACATCCCGTAAGGGACAGAGAGCGCTCAGGGAGAGGTGCAATGAAGGAGAGATGTTGGCTGTAAAGGATCAAGTGGTATTTGAACCACAGCTCAAGGAGCCCAGGGATGGGACCTGGAGGATAAAAATCAACAGCCCACAAAGCAAAGTTACTCTCCTCCCAGTCTTCCTTCTAGTTCCTAACTCCCAGTGAAAGCCCCTCAAACGCGAGAGGACCTGGAAGTTGGGATTACAGCGGTTGGGTTGTGTTTGCTAGTCTCCAAGGCAAACCCTTCCAGCAGCAAAGCCCTGATCCCGGAGAGCGATGGGCCCAGCACTGACTTAATTACAGCTTAACGAACGGTGAAGAAACCAGCAGTGGGGAGGGCGAGGGCTGATGGTGTGGGATCAGAGCAGGGGCTGGTGTGTGGGATCAGGGCAGAGAAGCAGGGCAGGAGTTGGTGCATGGGATTGGGGTAGGGGCTGGAGTATGGGATCAGGTCAGGGTTTGCTGAGTGGGATCGGGGCAGAGGGTTTGATGTTTGAGACTGGGGCAGGGGATGCCTAACACAGTGCTGCCGCGTTCAGCACCGGCAGCTCCAACTGCTGCGTCGCTCTGAGGGGACTAGGAGTGGTTCCCTCTGACAAGGCTTTTACCAGGCAAATTGACGCAGTGACCATTTAACTGGAGGGTAATTACAGGAGAAGTATTTAATGGAATTGAAAGTGTGTCCAAACCCCTGCACTTCTGCTAGTGCAGCAGAATTTAATGTGTTGCCTGCCAGGAGGGAAAGCTCTTCAAAGGCGCTCTTTGAACCCCTGGAAACACTGAAGTATCGCTGGGTTTTTCCACTCTCATCCTGTCCGAGCACTATCACAGGAACCTGGAGTCATTCAGGCTGGAAAAGCCCTCTGAGCTCATCCTCAGCCTAGGATCTAACATTGGACAGACCAGAGCACAGCCAGGCTGGCCTTCAGCACCTCCAGGGATGGTGACTCCGGCACTGCCCTGGGCAGTCCAGTCCAGGCTCTGATCACGCTTCCATGAGGAAGGTCTTCCTCACATCCAACCTAACCCTCCCCTGGCAGCTTCAGGCTCTGCCCTCTGGTCCTGGTGCTGGTTGCCTGGGGCAGGAGCCTGACCCCCACCTGACTACAACCTCCCTTCACGGAGCTGGAGAGAGGGAGAATGTTCCCCACTGAGTCTCCTGTTCTCCAGACTAAACACTCTAGCTCCCTCAGCCTTTCAGCCTTAGCAGCCTTTCCCTCCAGTCCCTTCCCCAGCACCCTTGCTTGTTTGGACCTGCTCCAGCCTCTCGCTCTCTTTCTTAAAGTGAGTGGCCCAGAATTGCTATCTCCTCTTACCAGGGACCCCTCAATGGCTCTGGCACTGAGATGCAGCCTGAACATCCCAGTAACGCTGTTACAACCCACCATACGCAGTAGCACAATCCCCACGGCCAGGGAGAGACGTTCCACCTCCTCCGAGCACTCCGACATAGGGGCTTTTTTTTGCAACTCCTTTTAAAAAACTATTTCTCTGCTATTTTAAAGCCACAGAGATGAGAGCGCTGAGCTTCACTCTTTGTGGGCACCCCTTCTTTTTTATTGTTAGAAATGGCTCCCGGCCGGCTCTGCATCCGCAGAATTAATTCCACAAGCAAATCCATCCGAGAGCGATGTCTTGCTCCCGCCGAAGCACACGATGGCAAGGAACAGGAGATATAGGCTCTTAATTAAAAACAAAGAGAACCTCTATCCCCCAAGGGCTTTTCTTTCAACGGCTCTGGATAAGGGAGCTGGTGTTTTTCATTTTCCCAATAAAAACACCAAGGAGCCGCAGCTCTTTGAAGACCCTTGTCAAGGCCACTAAGCTGCATAACATTAAGAAGAAAGGGGAAGGAACAGCCCGGTTTCATTTTTGGAGAGTGAATCTTGAGTTACTGTGAGTGGAAGGAAAATAACCAATGCTTTGAATATCTGCTACCCCCTTGGATGGGAATGTGAAGCACCAAGCCCCTTCCTGCACATGAGTCATGAGGATTTGGGTTGCTCTGCTCCTGTTGTTCCCCTCCACCTTCCCACGTCTTCCAGTTTGAGCTGAAAGAGGGTAAATCTCTTCAATAGGCTCGTGGGGTTCAGGGAGGGCTCATTCCCACATGCAAGGTCACCCTCAGTGCCTCTCCCTTCCTCTCATCTATCAAACCATCACATCCAGGCAGAAAGTGACCATCCCAGAGGGCTCCCAGTAACAAGGGATGCAAAGACACGGGCTCCTGGGAGTGGCTGAAGGGCTTGTACAGGGAGAAGAGATGAAAACGCAGATGGCAACTGTTCCCGGCCAAAACAACCTCCTAAGCAGTTTCCGTGGTGAGCGGTACAGCCCATGCAGAAACCAACAACTGGCACTGTCACCTCTGCCTCTGCTCTGCCCCGCCCCCTGCTTGGCCATGGCACCACTTTGGGCAGCTGGACACACTGCAGCCCTCAGCTTCCACCTGGTCTGAGCACCAGCTGCCACATCCCCGGGCAGCGGAGTGAGATGGTGAAAACTGGAGAGGACTTGCCTTGCTCCTAGCCAAGCCTAACTGCCTGCCCTGGGCATCACAGAATCATAGATTGGGCTGGACAGGACCCTCAAAGGGCATCTAGTCCAACCCCCCCCCCTGCACCAAGCAGGGCCAGCACTCGTGATTCTATGAAAGCACTTGGACTCGATGATCTCAAGGGTCTTTTCCAACCTGAATGAGTCTATGATTCATCCACTTCACCCCTGAGGCTGCTCCTCTTATTACCTCCCTCCTGCCTTCAAAGCAGAGACTGGGGCAGGCAAAGCCTCTTGGTTTTCCACACAGAAAATCAGGGTGATCAGCTCCAAATCCCAGCCTGGAGACCATTACTCATCCTGAAGAGAAAACGCAGCTCTTCTGCAAAAAAACTAAAACCCAAACCCTGCCACCGAGGATACTGGAAGCCTCCTGGTGTTTTGGGTTGGACTGTTGAAAGGAGGAGAATATCCTCCTGCTGCTGCTGCTGCTGAGGAGGAGGAATATTCTTGCCAAGAACGAAGATCCTAGAGGCTTATGCTAAAGACACTGGGACTTACTGTCTCAGGTGTTACAGCAAATAGCAGCGAGCAATAAACACTTGTGAGAGCAGCAGAGGAGACTTGCTGGCTCATTTCAGCACATGTGGCTGCAGGCATACACACAGCACCTGCTCAACCCCCTTCCTGAAACCCTCGGCTCATGGCCATGTGTGGTTCTTGCCGCAGCCAACAGCACCCAGATGATGCTCAGCCTTACACAGGAGCCTTTGGGGACCTCCTGAAGAAGGTGCTGAGTGGGTTCTGGACCAGGTGATGCCATCATAGAATCATAGGGTTGGAAGGGACCTCCAAAGGGCATCCAGTCCAACCCCCCTACAACCAGCAGGGCCAGCACTCACCAGAACACATTGCCCAGAGCCCCAGCCAGCCTGACCTTGAATGGCTCCAGGGATGGGGCCCCCACCCTCAGATTCAACAACTTTTTCCTCCTGTCCACCCTTAATCTGTCCTTTTTCCAGCTTCAAACCATGATCCCTCATCCTATTGTTCCCTGCCCTTGTGAACAGTCTTCCCCACCCTTCTGAAAGACCCTTTCAAGGATCAAAGGGTGGCTAGAAGGTGCCCCTGGAGCCTGTCTACCCCCTCCAGTCCTCTCCTGGCTCTTCATACCTTTCTATGGTAGATCAAGGAAGCAGCTCCATCCCGAGCACCCAGGGTCTTCTTTTAAACACATTTATCTTTAATTAATTCCTTTGAAGCCTTTTGCATCTGCTATCTCTTTGCAGCCAGCACCTACTCTCCTGCACCCTCATCTTGAAGGCTGGAAAGAAAAGGTCTCATTATTGTTTATTCCTATCTACTCCAGGCTGGAGAGTGGGTTGGGGTACACCCTCAGTTAGGTGTGGGATATGCTGTCCAGGGATTTGCTGGAGTCACCATCCCTGGAGATGTTAAAAAACATGTGTAGGTCAGGCATTTTAAGTCATGTTTGGTGGACAGGGTGGGGTTGGTTTGATGGTTGGACTGGATGATCTTGGAGGTCTCTTCCAACCTTAATGATACCATGATTCTATGGGGGTGTTTGGTTTATGTTTAGAGTTGATCACGGAATCATAGCATTATAGAATGTGTTGGGTTGGAAGGGACCTCCAAAGGGCACCAAGTCCAACCCTGCTACAACAAGCAGGGCCAGCACTCACCAGAAGAGGTTGCCCAGAGCTCCATCCAGCCTGACCTTGAATGGCTCCAGGGATTGAGCTTTTAGCAGCTCTCTGGGCAGCATGTTCCAGGGATCCCCCACCCTCAGATTCAACAACCTTTTCCTCCTGTCCAGCCTCAATCTGCTCTTTTCCACCTTCAAACTGTGACTCCTTGTGAAGAGTCCCTCAGATCTCTTCCAACCTTAATGACTCTCTGATTCTGTGGTGGTACTGGGTTGATGGTTGAACAAGATGACCTTGGAGGTCTCTTCCAAACTTAAGGATTCTATGAGCTCAGATCCAGCTGCCACCATGGTGGGTGCCCATGCCAGCACCCACAGAGCCCCACACCTTCACACAGCAGCACCGCAGTCCTGGAGCATGGGGATTCCCTCAGCGCCAGGAGCTGGTAGAGCCTGATTCCAAACGTGCTGCGGAGCGGCGATCAACCCCCATTAAAGGCAGCAGACGGCACGTAAAGTCTTCTGCCTTATAAAGCACTTAGAGGTTTAATTAAAGGCGGCTTTATTCTAATAACACTGAGAGGAGAGCCTTAGACAACCCAGTGAGCGCGATTCATGCCGCTGCTCCACACTCTCTGATTCATTCTTCCCTTTTCTTCTTCTTCTATTTTATCTGGGCTGGCAGTACAGGGGGATGCTCTGCCTGGCTGGGGTAACCCGTGGAACTACCCTGGCGAGAGCTCTGGCCAGAAGCACGCTGGAAATTGAATGTTTGCTCCGTTTCCACTCTCCATCATTGTAAAACGGCTATGACAGCCCCCCCAAAAATCTAAGGAAGGCTCTTTCTGAAATGCTTCAGCACAAACCATGCCTGGGTGGACACGCTGCCTCCCCATCTGACTGCCATCAGCACACTGCTGCCGGCGGCAGGAGTGGCACTGGGGCAACACACCTGAGCTCCGGGTTACCCAACACCCCCCGCCCCCCACACCGACAGCACCCCCACCCTGCCCTTTCTTCCTGCACATCGCACAGAATCGCTCATCTGCTTTTCCCTCTGACCCACGAGCAGAGAATTTGCTGTGCCAGGGGAATTTTTCCAGCATGCTTTTGCTGCCAGTGACTCACACAGACGCCATTGCTGAGTTGCTTTTTCCCCCATCTTGTTCTTTCGGTGCAGGAGGAGCATGGTGAGGAGATCTCAGTGAGTGGGATCGCTCCCATTGCTCGTCTGAGGGTGTGTTGTTCCAGTACCCCCAACCCAAGGACCCCCGCAGCATCCCCCTGTACTCATTCCTTTCCAGTAGTGCTGCTGGAAACAAGGCAGAACGCAGCAGGAAACTCAGAGCCCTCATAAGGATGGTGGCAGCACCAGAGATCCGATGAGGTCCTTGGGTCCCCCTGGCTGTAGCTCTGTGAGCTTCCAGTTCAGCCCAGTTCCCTTGGGTGCTGCAGGTGGGACAATCCCGACCTCCAAAGATGAAGGACCATGAGCTGTGAGAGCATCAACTCTCCTCACCCACTCACCCACCCAATGCAGCTCCTATCATGACTGGTGGTGCCCGGTACAGCCAAGTTCCCTCAGCGAATGGGACCATCCTGACCTCCAGAGCTGAAGGACCATGAACCACAAGAGCGGCTCCCCACACCACCCCACTGCGACGTGTGGCGCCGTATGGGACAGCAGGATGGGGTCTGGCAGTGCCCACCGAGTCAAATCAGGAGTCCAGAGGGGTTCCCCTAATCCTAATTTGAAGCCACATGCTTTTCTCAGCAGAGAACAAACACTTCCAATCGCAAGCATTTATGTAACAGGGAGGAGAGGAGCAGAGAGGGGGGTCCATGAGCCTTGGCTTTGTGGCCAGCAAAACCCGTGATGGCATGGCCAGTGCTCCCAGCCAGGACTGATCGCTCAGTCCCGTCACCGATGAAGAACTCCTGGGAGCTCGGGGAGGGAAAAGTGGCTCCGGAGCTGCGGTGCTTTTCCAATTAAGCTGGATGGGCTGAGATCAAACAGACCAGCTAGTCCCGGGAAGGAGTTTATCACTTTCAGCGCTTGGCGAGGAGTTAATTAGCAAAACGGCCGATCGCAGCAAAAGCCCCTAATGAGAGCTCAGCGCCGGTAGATTAAAGCAGCTGGTCCCTCAGGAGGCTGCCGGGGATGGGGACGGCAGTGGTGGTGACATAGGGCAGCATCACCGGGCCTCCCTCACCGGGATGCAGCATCCACACAGCAGCAGCCTCACAGCAGCAGCACATGGAGAAGGCCACAGAGATCACCCACAAGCTGGAGCACCTTTGCTGTGAAGAGAGGCTGACGGAGTTGGGGTTGTTTAGCTTAGAGAAGAGAAGACTCTGTGGGGACCTTAGAGCTGCCTTCCAGTACCTTCAGAGAACCTACATGAAGGCTGCAGAGGGATTTTCCCAAGGGACAAGACAAGGGGAGATGGTTTGAAACGGAAGGAGAGGAAGTTCAGACTAGATCTGAGGAAGAAGTTCTTCAGTGCAAGGGTGGAGAGACTCTGGAATTGATTGCCCAGAGAGACCGTGGCTGACCCCTCCCTGGAGGTGCTCAAGGCCAGGTTGGATGAAGCCTTGAGCAACCAGGTCTGGTTGAGGGGCGTCGCTGCCCCTGACAGGGGGTTGGCGTCAGTGAGCTCTGAGGTCTTTTCCAACCTGAGCCAGTCCATGATTATGTGAGATAAGGTGGAAGATGACAGAATCATAGAATGTGTTGGGTAGATAGGGACCTCTAAAGGGCATCCAGTCCAACCCCCTTACAACAAGCAGGGCCAGCACTCACTAGAACATGTTGCCCAGAGCTCCAGCCAGCCTGACCTTGAATGGCTCCAGGCATGGGGTCTCCCCCCTACTCTGGGCAGCCTGTTCGAGGGATCCCTCACCCTCAGATTCAAGAACTTTTTCCACCTGTCCAGCCTCATTCTGCCCTTTTCCAGCTTCAAACCATGACCTCCTCATCCCATCAATCCCTGCCCTTGGGAACAGTCTTCCCCAGCCGCCTTATGGACCTCTTTCAGGGACGGGAAGGTTGCTGTGGGGTCCGTCACGCAGCAAGCTGCTCACGCTGGCAGCCGCTCTCCATACTCCCTCACTTGTTCACCCAGTGTGGTTTTATAAAGCATGTAGGACGGGAGTTGTTTCGCCTCTATAAATAACTCCTCCAAGACAGGAACAACATCATGGTTGGCTTGTCTCCCCCAGCCAAGCAGGGCAGGTTGGAGAAATTAACTGGGATTAAGATCCGGGCCATAAAAAGACTTCTTTGGCTCTGACTCGAAAACCACTGTGGGCTAAGAAGCAGTCGATGCGCGGGGAATAAATTCTGTGAACTCTGCAGTGGGATCCCACGGTTTAACACCAGCAATTTCAAACATAATTTGAAATAAATGGGAAGCAGCTTTCTCATCTGTGCCGACACAGCAGACGGCATCAGGCGATCGTGTCGCTGCTCCCGATGGGCCGCGAACGGATGTGGCTAATGGGGAAATCACTGCTGGGAACTGCCTCGGGCCGCAGCGGGGTATCAGCATCGCTGCCTGAATCCCGTCATCACCACGCAGCTCTTTCAGTGCGTCGCCGAGACTCATTACATGGGGATCTTTCTGCCTCGCAAGGCCCTAGTCGCCTCTGCTCCACCTACCTGTGCTGTCTCCCAGCCCACGGGGTGGACGAGCATCCTTGCCGCTGCTGCTGTGGCCGGCAGCTGGTTCGGCGGTGCCGCTGCGGCCGGGGCTGCTGCGGGACGAGTCCCCTCCAGGCACAGGAGCTGGGGTGCTGGGAGCTGTGCGGGGTGGCGTGGCGGCAGTGGCCGCGGTGGTGGTGGTGGTTGTGGTGGTGGCAGCGGTGGTGGTGGTGGTGGCAGCGGTGGCAAATGCACCAGGCAGGGTGCTGCTCTCCAGGGAGTCCTCCTCACCCGTGGGGCCCCAGACGATAACCTCGGGCAGTGCTGTGGGTCGTCTGTCCTGTGGGGCGAAGCCGCGGCCACGTAGGTGCCGCCGACCTCTCCGGGAGCGTGGCCGGCGTTGGGGGCGATCAGTGGGTAGTGAGGCGATGGCAGCAGTGGGAGGCCGGCGGGAACGGGGTCTCTGCGTGGGGGGTGCGGAGGTGCAGGTCCAAGGAGGGCTGGGATGCCGCAGCTCATCCCCAGTCCCTGTGCCCCACAGCGAGCCACGGGACAGTCTGTGCCGGAGGGCTGAACGTGGTGAGAGCCTCCCACCAGTGCCACTGGTTGGGGGCTGGCAGCTGGCAAGGTCCATGGCTAGGTGGAACATGGCTATTAAAATCCAAGCATGGCTTCCGAGCGGGCAACCTGACCTGTGGATAGACAAGGATCATGTTAGAGGGTCCAGGGAGCAACCCAGAGCTCAGCCACCCAAAACAGCCCCCACTGTGTCTTTTGAAACAGCATCACAGGACACCCCACATCCCTTGACCACCTTTCTCCGACCACTACACCCAGCACCACCACAGCAGATCATGGAATCACAGAATGTGTTGGGTTGGAAGAGACCTCCAAAGCTCATCTTATTCAACTTCCCTACAACCAGCAAGGCCATCAGTCACTAGACAAAGTTGCCCAGAGCCCCACCTAGCCTGACTGAACAACTGCAGGGATGGGGCCTCCACAACCTCTCTGGGCAGCTTGGGCCAAGGATCCACCACCCTCATCAAGGACCCGCATCCAAAACCATAAATTTGGTGCTTTTCAGCAGACACCACGAACGACTTGAGGACGGGTTTTCCCACCAAACACTGTGCAGGAGCAGCCAGAGCTGTCCAAACCCAGTCCTTTTTGATGAGTTATGTCAAGCAGATGGCACTTAGCTGAGCACTGTAGAATTATAAATGTCGGAAAGGACCTTCAAGATCATCAAGTTGAACCGTTGGCCCTACAACCCCCAACCACTAACCCATCTCCTCAAACACCCTGGCTGCCCGGCTGTTGAACCCCTCCAGGGATGCTGCATCCACCCCTTCCCTGGGCAGCCTGTTCCAAAGCCTCCCCACTCTCTTTCTGGGAAGAAGCCTTTCCTAAGATCCAATCCGACCCTCCCCTGGCACAACCTGACCCCATTTCCTCTTGTCCTGTTTCTTCTCCCCTTGGAGAAGAGGCCAACCCCCACCTCATTGCAGCCTCCCTTCAGGTAGCTGTAGAGAGCAGTGAGGTCTCCCATCAGCTTCCTCTTCTCCAGGCTGAACAGTCCCAGTTCCCTTAACCTTTCTCTGTTAGACCTGTTCTCCAGACCCCTGGAGAACAGACACCAGCAGGAAGACTCTATGGTCCAGGCTCTCCAAACACATGATACTGGGGGACCCAGTCCCTGCTCCCTGGTTTCCCAGCCAAGGGACAAGGAGCAGGGCAGTGGACTTGCTCTCTCAGGGGGATGAAGCAGAAGAGCCCCTGGTCTGGTGTTCACACCAGCAGCCCATCTCTCTGTGGAGAACACCGACACTGCAGCAGGAGTGTCCCCTCTTGAACCATGGCGCAGGGTGCTTCCCTGCCCTGGAAAGGGAGGATGAGGAGCAGAGGGGCGAATTTTGCTGGCTCATCACTTCAATTTTGCCATCATCCCATCATGTCCTGTCTCACCAAGCCCTCTCCCCTCCTCAGTGACACCCTGGCAGGTTCTGCTCTCATCATGGCTCCTCCTAAGATGCTCACCTGTGCTGTTTCACATCAGGAACACTCAATACACAAATGCTTCTTTGTCTTTCTCAGGAAAAATATTCACAAATCAGACTTTAAAAAAATAATTGTTAAAAAAAAATAAAACCTAATACTTTTTAAGAAAGTGAAAAAATAAAATTACAAAAGAATTAAAAAAAGAAATAAAAATAAAATACAAGCATTTCAAATAATAAAAGTAATGGATGGATGGAGCAATAAGTAAATCAGTAATAAGTAAATATAAAGCAATAAGTAAAGCAGTAAGTAACTATAAACAGATATAACAAGGAATTGAAAAGATAAATCTATGCTAAAAATAAAATGAAAAAAATTAAAGTTAAAATAATACTTAAAACATTTTTTAAAAAATAAATACTTTCAAATAATAGATAGAAACTGATATGTAAAAATAAATGTAAAAAGAAATTTAACATTAAAACCAAAAAAATAAAAGACAAGAAATACATTTACAAAGAAATAAATTTCCACCTAAAAATAATTTTTTACAGAAGTATGTTGATAAACAAAATGTTAAAAATAGAACATCTAAAAATTTAAGTAAAAAATATAAAAGCTCGACTTCAGGGCTCTATTTGTAATAATAAGAGATAAACTCACATTTCAAAAAATAAATTCAAAAAGAAATGTTTTCAAAAAACAAAAGTCAATTTTTTAAAAAGGCAATAAATAAACAATCAAATAAGTCTATTTAGAAATCGATTCAAAAAACCCCGCATGTTAACAAATAAAATTTTAAAACATTGAAAGACAAACTGGCTTTTTAAGGATATAAATTGACACTTTCAAAAATAAATACAAAAAGTTACATGTTTCTGCTTAAAAAAGCAAACAAAAAATAAACGTGAGAAATAAATCCATTTCAAAGAAAACCAATAAATACAGATTTATATTTTAAAAAGGTTTTCAAGTATTTGTGGGAGGCTTTGTATTTAAAACACTTCAATAGCTTTTATTTTGGAAATGAAATTCGCTGCAGCTTGTGGAGGCTTGTGGAGCTCCACGGGAGTTAACGGGAGATCTCCACGGACAGCCGGGCTAATCCTCCGCAGCGCTGCGCCCCGTAAAGCTCTCGGTAGCAGCCAAACGTGCGTCTGGGTGACAGCAGCTCGTTTCCACTCCCTCCACGCGCGAGTGCATGGAGCTCAAGGAGCTGACCTGGATACTCTCCCTCTCTCTGTGTCCCCCCCTCCCCACTCACAGAATCCCTTTCTCTCCTCTCCTCATTGAGTCTTAGGGCTTTTTCTCGTAACAGCGTTTATTTTGGGGAGGGAGAAGGCGACGCAAGGAGAAGGCACAGAAGGAGAAAAGGGAAGAGCCAGAAACAGACAACAGGAACCAAAATAGTTCAGGCTGGGGGAGGAAGAATTTGGAGGCTTTGAAATATAAAATACACAAAAAAAAAAACCCCAAACCCTAAACCACCCAAAACAAGTTGTTGGTGGGTTGTTGTTGGGTGTTTTTTTTTTAGAGGATAGCAGAGCAGGATGAAGGAGCTGGGGACCGCGCAATGAGCATTACTCATGAGCTACTGAGGAGCTTCCAGTGGGACCATCAAACACAGACTGATCTTCATGGGGCTCTTAGTCAATCCAGCAGAAGGCCAGGGCTTGACTTCAGCCTCTGGCCAACTCTCTGAAGCCCCATGAGATGTCTCCTCAGAATCCTAGAATCATCCAGGTCGGAAAAGTCTCTCAAGATCATCAAGTTGAACTGTTGGCCCTACAACCCGCAACCACTAACCCATCTCCTCAAACACCCTGGCTGCCCGGCTGTTGAACCCCTCCAGGGATGCTGCATCTACCCCTTCCCTGGGCAGCCTGTTCCAAAGCCTCCCCACTCTTTCTGGGAAGAAGCCTTTCCTAAGATCCAATCCGACCCTCCCCTGGCACAACCTGACCCCATTTCCTCTTGTCCTGTTTCTTCTCCCCTTGGAGAAGAGGCCAACCCCCCACCTCACTGCAGCCTCCCTTCAGGTAGCTGTAGAGAGCAGTGAGGTCTCCCGTCAGCTTCCTCTTCTCCAGGCTGAACAGCCCCAGCTCCCTCAGCCTTTCCTCATCAGACCTTGTGGGGTCTTTCCTTGCGGGAAGAAGAGGGGCTGAGCACACCCCCAGCACTGCCCTCATCCCAGGGACCACCAGAACCTCTTCCCTGCTCTCCATGATGCCACCAGATAAGATGCAGGAGGACGTGCCCAGCCCATCCCAGTGCTTGCTAGCCCCCAGCTGCTGTGGGGAAGCTTCTGAGAGATGAGATGCCAACCTGCTGTGCTTGGCCTTGGCAGCCTGCAGGAAAAAACAAGTTTTTTCCCTTTTTCCCATTTCCTCCTGGTTGCTCATGATGTTCTCCAGCTGCACTGACAGCAGCCCCGAGTTCAACGGGGTTCGGTCCCATGTGGGACCTGCCTGAGCATCGCTGTCTGTCAGGACCTGTGGAAAACACAGCCTGGCTTCACGCGGGTTGTGTCGGAAACTCAGGGCCAGGCAGCACCCGGTGACGCCCAACCACAAAGGTGTCCCTCGCTGCTGGCCTTGCACCCCAAACCAGTGCCAAACCAGAGACACAGCTTGCATGGGGCAGCCCAACACAGACAGACCCCCCTCCCAACAAGCAGCACTCTGCCCTGCCCCAAGGACAGCGTGGGTCACCCTCCCACCTGCATCCCTGTGCACCACGCCAGCCAAGGAGCTGTCACCCAAGGAACGTCCTCCTGGCCACCCTGCCGGCTGGCACGGCCCCAGCAGGAGGCTTTTGGGACAGGTCCGGTTACCTTGGCAGGATTCTGCACGGCGTGCAATCTTTTGCACCAGCGGAGAGGAGCAAGTGTCCTTCAGAATAAATAGCAGCATGTAGGAGTTGCTGTTGTCTTGGCAACGCAGCACGATGTGCTCAGCAGGGACGTGGCAGCGTGCAGCGGGGCTGGTGGCACCCAGGGACCCCAGGCATGGCCCCGCAACCACCCTTCCTCCTCCCCAAGTGATGGAGCTACGCATCCCGAAGAGATGTGTCCCATCTTGAAGTCCTGCTGCTATGTGCTCATCCCAAAAAAAACCTGGGCTGCCCCATGAAATCCTGCTGATCCCAAGGAGCATCCGAACTTCTGCCTCCCCATCACCTTGGTTTTTACCACTGCTGAGAGATGGGGAGAAGAGATGGGGAGAACATTTTTTTCTTCTCTTTTTTCAGTCCTAGAGGTGGAGGTGTGGATGTGGCCCTGGGGGATAGGGCTTAGTGGGGTCGGGTTGGCGGTTGGACTTGATGATCTTGGAGATCTCTTCCAACCTTAATGGTTCTGTGATAAACAGGAGCGCGGTCCCGAAACATTCGCTAGACTCCAGGAAAAATGTGGCAAAACGTTTGGTTAAAACCACCACGAGCAGCAGGAAGATGACAGCCCCCCTTCACCCTCCTCACCCAGACCCTTTGCTCCCACGAACCACAAACCTGTTCCCGCAACGTAATGGATGGACGGGGTGGCAGCCGCACCCTTGCAGCCAGGTAACCTCCTACAAACATTTACCTAAGAGCGGGTTCCAGGGAAGCACCCAGATAATTATGGAGATCTCGCTCGTTAACGTTCCGGCGTTGCTGTGCTGAGCCCGACACAGCCCATCCCTGATCTAAAGGTGATGGAGGAATCATTGAAGGAGTTTCAGATGGAGACATCGCAGCCTTCTGACACCTCTGAGGATCCCACACAGTAGGAAAACCCTTCTCAGATCTTTTTGGATGTACAAAATCCCTTCACAATCCTTTTTCGTGTATAAAACCCCTTCTCAGATTTCTTTTGCACCTACAAAACCCTTTTCAGATCCTTTTGGATGTACGAAACCCCTTCTCAGATCCTTTTGGATGTACGAAACCCCTTCTCGGATCCATTTGATGTATGAAACCTCTTCTCAGATCCTTTCGGATTTACAAAACCCTTCTCAGATCCTTTTGGATGTATGAAACCTCCTCTCAGACCCTTTGAGGTGCCATCATTTGCTTTGGATAGGAGGAAAGCTGGCTCTTGAGATGGAGATTAATTTCCAGGAGGCTGGAAGACATGACCCAGCTCCTCCAACCTCAGCAGCCCCGTGGGCAGCAGTGACGTGGCTCTTGCCACCATCCACTGTTCCTTCCCTATGGTGAAACTGGGAAGATCAAACCCCTCCCAGCCCGGCGAAGCTTCATGTAGAGCCAGAAGTCCCTGGAGTGTCTTGGGGATGTGCAGATCCCTGGAGTGTTTTGAGGAGCTCACAGACACCCACAAGAGAAAAGTGAGGGTCCAGCAGCACAACAGCAGTGAGACCTGCCCAGATCCGGGGCTGGCAGTACCCTCTTCTCACACCCACTCTGTGCAATGAGAGACAGAACAGCCATAAAAGAGAAGATCAGAAGGTTAGAGCCCCTCTCTTACAAAAACAGATTAAGAGAGTTGGGGCTGTTCAGCCTGCAGAGGAAAAGGGTCCAGAGGGATCTTCTAACAACTTTCCAACCCCTGAAAGGCACCTGTCAGAAGGCTGGGGAAGACTGTTCCCAAGGGCAGAAAAAGATAGGACAAGGGGCCATGTTTTGAAGCTGGAAAAGGGCAGATTGAGGCTGGACAGGAGGAAGAAGCTGTTGAATCTGATGGTGCCTGGAACATGCTGCCCAGAGAGGTGGTGGAGGCACCCTCCCCGGAACCATTAAAGGTAAGGCTGGCTGGGGCTCTGGGCAACCTGTACTGGTGAGTGCTGGCCCTGCTTGTTGTAGCAGGATTGGACTGGATGCCCTTTGGAGGTCCCTTCCAACCCAACATATTCTACGACTCTTTGTTAAGAGACCAACTCACTGGGTTGTGGGGTTTGATTCACGCAGCGATAAGGCAGCGAAGCCTGGGGCTGCTGTGGGATGCTGCCTTGGAAATCACCCACTGCTGACCCCCATGTACATGATGGGAAAGCAGGAACATCCATAGCACAAGAGGATGTGCAGAGAGCAAGAACAAAATGCCTCTGCCCTGGTTCTGGGCCCTCAGGAGATGGTGACCCCTCACCATCCCAGAAAACCCCTGATGCTGCAACTTGACTCGGGCTCATCCAGCAGCTGCAGAACCACACAACCAGAAATCCCCCAGTTTGGTAACTGGTCCAAGTAATCACTCCATCTGATGGCCAATGAGTAGCTCTGGTAAACTGCAGAGGGGTTTGCAGAGACCCCATTTCCCCACAGCTCCAGAAAGCTCATCCAGGCACAGATCCCAGGGCAGCGCTGGTGCAAAGTGCCTATTTGTGTCCCTTTCATGAGCTCCTCATCTGATCTCCAGCACTGGCCCCTTTCTCCCTTGACTGTGGAGACTCTTCACGATCAGCACTAAATGCAGAATAGGCTGATTTTTAATACAGAATTATACAAATGGAGCCATTCTTCAGGTTCCTGCCTCCTCTTAGGTAATCTACCGGTATTGCTCAGGGAATCAAGGTTACATCCCTGTTGGCATGATTTACAAACTCTGCGTGGTGCTTATCTCCAACCACCGAGTGAGACAGACAAAAAAACATCCTTTGAGAGCCCAGAGCACGAGCAGGAGCCATGACCGGAGGGACGGGGTGATGCTGGCTTGTCCCAGGCAAGGCTGAGCAGGAAAATGGGCACCAGGCTGTAGGAGAAGCATCTCTGGCAGTGTCCTACAAAGGTGTCTGGAGGACACGTGAGAGTCTTTGTGGGAACTTGCTGGCTGGAGGAAGAATGAGGCTGCTGTGTCTCAGTAGGTGACTTTCGTGCTGGAGCTGGACAAAGAGGGCAAAGTTTTGGTGTCAGCGATGGCAGATACTTGGCTGGTAGTCGTGTGTCCTCGCTGAGGTGGGGACTGCGGGCTCCTAACCAGACTGACTTTCAAGTGCAGTCCCTGTCCTGGGCTGCAACACTATGGCCAGTGCTGCGGAAATTGAGCATCTGGCCTGAATGACAGACTAGTCTGGGTAGGAAGGGACCTCAGAGCTTACCCAGGACCAACCTGCTGCCATGGGCAGCGACATCTCTCACCAGATCAGGTTGCCCAGAGCCCCATCCAACCTGGCCTTGAGCACTTCCAGGGATGGAACAGCCACAACCTCCCTGGGCAACCTGCTCTGGAATGGGGCCCTAAGAAGGAAGTTCCACATTCCCATGCTGGAGGGGCACAGGTGGGTGTTAAGCAGCTCACAGCAAGTTCTTAAGGACACCCCAGGAACCACCTAGCACAGCCCACTGCATCCCATCCTGACCTCCCAGTGCAGAACCACAGGCACCACTGACCCAAACAATGAACCCAGCAGGAACTGGGACATAACTGTTCACCGCACTGTCAGCAGCCACGACTTCTTCCAAGATAATTATAAATTGGTGGGAACGTGTCTGCCAAGCTCTTTAGAGCCAGGACTGGGAATTGAGGCACAAAAGCTGACACCGGGTATCTAGCACCTGGGTAAATTAAATGTGCCACATCACTACCTATCTGTATTACAGAGCCGAGCTGCAGGATTACCTGCTAATAAAAGTGATATTTGAAACAAGTCCTAAGTTCCTCTGCTCTCCCCCTTCTCCCCACAAGTAATTAAACCGACACGGCTTCCCGTGGCGGAGCGGGTGGGATGTATCACGGCTGAAAAGCAGCAGAGGGTGAAATAGCCCGGATACTCCCCATCAGGCTCCCACGGCCAGTCCACCAGCACCAGAGATATTTCCCGGGAAAAAGGGGTGCAAAGAGATTGACTGAGGCTGAAGCACCAAGACGGAAGCGGATGGACCTGCTGCTGACTGCCCTTGGGGAGCGAAGGAAAAAGGGGCAGGACAGCAGCCGTGGCAGAGGGGAGCTGCTCGCTCTCCTGCTTCTGTCTTGAGTTCAGCCAGCTGCAAATAAACAATTTTAACATTTGAATAGCCGCGAGTGCGGAAGGGATAATTAATACCCAGCGGTACCGCCAATATGCTGATGTGGTAGGCGCAGCCGCTGCCAAGGCTGTCAGGGATCAGCGCTGGCGCAGCGGTGCCACAGCCACGGCTGCTCTCACCACCAGGACCCATCCTTCACTGGAGGCAGAGGAAGGGCAAAGCCCCAAGCAAAGCAGCTGGAGGATGGTCCCGGAGCCTGGCAGCACAGAATCCTTCCAGCACATCCTGTATCATAGCATCATAGAATGTGCTGGGTTGGAAGGGATCTCCAAAGGGCATCCAGTCCAACCCCGCTACAACCAGCAGGGCCATCTCTTACCGGACTAGATTACCCAGAGTCCCAGCCAGCCTGACCTTGAATAGCTCCACGGATGGTGCCTCCACCATCTCTCTGGGCAGCCTGTTCCAGGGATGCTCCACCCTCCAATTCAACAACTTGTTCCTCCTGTTCAGCCTCACTCTGCCCTTTTCCAGCTTCAAACCATGACCCCTCTTCCTATTGTTCCCTTCCCTTGGGAACAGTCTTCCCCAGACTTCCGACAGCCCCTTTCAGGGATTGCAAGGCTGACAGAAGCTCCCCCCACAGCCTGTCTCTGGGCTAAACAACTCCAATTCTGTCAGCCTGTCCCCAGAGCAGAGGGGCTCCAGCCTTCTGAGCATTTCTGTGGCTCCTATGGACTCACTCCAACAGCTCCATATCACTCTGGTGCTGGGGGGCTCCAGAACTAGATGCAGGACTCCAGGTGAGGTCTCAGCAGGGCAGAGCAGAGGGGCAGAATCTCCTCTCTCTGTCGATGCTGTCAAAAGCAGCAGGGACGTGCAGAGCAACACGGGACAGAGTTAAAAGGAGAAATCAGAGAAAAGAGGCTGCAAAGGCAAATGCAAGTTTGCTCCACATGCCTGGCTGCTGCCAAAGCCGAGACAACCTTTAATCCTGGGTCCAGATCCCGTTTTCACAGATGCCAAGAGGACTAAGGACTAAGAGTTTGAGAGCTCAGCCAATGCAGTGAACTGGAGGACATTGTCCACGATCACCAGCCTGATTCACCTTGCTCTGCAAAGGGCACAAACACCTTCTCTGGTCTTGCAGGATTATCTCAGAGAGAGTTTAAGAAGCCCAGACGCCAGCAGACACCTTCAGTCAGAGAAACATCTTCAGCGAATCTCGGTGCACTCGGTGATTCATGACTGCTGCTCCGGCAGAAGGAGATCCAGGCATGGTCTGGCTCCCCTGGGAATGCCCAACAGGCTGCAGTGCTGGCTGCCAGACGTCGCCAGGCAGGATCCGGGCACGCTGCCCCAAGCACGGGATGGGGATGGCAGAGATGCTGCCTCCCACTCTTGTGGTGAACCACCTCAATATCCTGCCATGGGGGAAGATGACTGGGCTAGAGGCTCAGCCTGGGGTGCCCCATGATCCCCACCATGGGCACAGCACAACCGCTGCTCTCCCTGATGCCACTGGGCCAGTGCAGCCGGCAAACACTGCAGCATTTAGCACGGCGGGGCAGACAGTGGGGTGTTTCATCCAACCGTCGGAACTAACACTCGGCTTTTGTCCCGCTGGACAAAGCGGGTTTGTGAGCACTGGCTTCCCAGTCCAAACTTGCACCTGTCACTGGATTATCCTACGCATGTCCCCCCACTTCTCCAAATCCTGCACCAGCATCAGTTCAGGGTCAACCTGCTGGGAAGTTTCTCTCAAGGTTTGCAAATCTACCAGAAATCTGTTGGAAGATCCCAGCCTTGAACTCTGCTCGTGGTAACATAAAGGAAAATTCCCAAAAACCTAAGGAAATCAGGGGTTTGTCCTCTTCTTCATCCCCTGTCCTCGTGTATTCTACCACCTTGTCCACCACACAAACCACTTCCCAGTCTTTACTCACTCACCCTAGCCTGGTGGTCCTTGGGCACATGGGAAACACTGTCCTCCTCCAACACCTCCACAAGAGCATGGATGATCTTCTCCTTTACCAAACCCAGGTCCAAGTGGTGCTGTTAAAGGGATGGGACTGAGACATGTAGGGTGCAGACCCTGGGCAGGACAGCAGGAACGGCACCATCCCTCAGAGAAGATGAACACCAGGATCACAAAAATCCTGACTCCGTGCTGGAGCAGGAACCCTAGGAGGAGTTTTCCTCCTCTGAAGTCCCTATCTGCAAAAGTTCCGTGATTTTTACAGGTAGCAACCCTTTCAACCCAGCCTTTCAATTGTGAAGGGACCTAGAGAGGAAGACTATTGTCATGGAGTGACCCCCAAGTCTTCTTACATGTGACAGTCAGATATCCCTTTCCATAACCCCATTGGACCCTTGGAAGGCAGAAGAGATTCTCTTTCTGTCTTCTGACTTGCTGCAGAGTGGCCAGCTGCTCTCCTGCTACGCAGACCTGCTGAAAGATAAACCATCTCCCATCTCCTACTCTTAGAAGAGTAGAATCGGGTTTGCATTTGGAAGGAAGAAGGGAGGGGGAGACCTTGGTTGGGCAGGGACTGGGCTTTGTCAGCAGCGTGCAGTTTTTTCATTCATTATCTTCTAACCCTTTCTTTACTCTCTGTTTTTCAAACTTGTTGATCAGATGACTGCTGTGTATATGACATGTGTGTACAGGATTTTACTCATTATCCTGAGTATTCCTAGAATGAGATGGATGACCCATATCTGATCAGGCTCTTCAAGATACATTAAAATAAGTGATATTAAAGTGCTTTTTTTATACACACATTAAGAACAAAAGGAGGGCCATGGAAAATATCCACTCCTTATTTGGTGAAAGGGGGAACACGGTAATCAGAGAATCACAGAACGTTAAAGATTGGAAGGGACCTTGGAAGATCATAGAATCATAGACTCATTAGGGATTGGAAGGGGCCTTGAAAGATCATGTAGTCCAAACTCCCTGCCAGAGCAGGATCACCTAGACCAAGCTGATGACCCAGCAAATCCTCTAGATCAGGTACAAGCTACTGCTTCCACCATCCTTCAACACCTCGGCTTCGCTAGTAGATAACCCCGGCGCTTATCACAGATTCTAAATCAACGTGCTCAAGCGTGTGATTACAACGTGCAGGAAACGCTTTGATCTAAGAAAATAACAATAAGATAAGGTAGCTCAGAACTAATAAAGTAGCTGCTTAATGAGCTTTCAAGCAAAGTAATTAAAACGGGTTCATTGCATTGTTGTAACACAATAGGGCTTTGCAGGAAGCTGAATCCACCACAATGAGATATCGGCCACGACTGCTGTGGAGAACACCCCAGGAGGAAACATCTCCCAATGGGATTTGTCATGATGGTCTCTCAAGGAGTTACTGGGTCTTAACTCTTAGCACTGTCCATTCACACCAGACAAACCAAGATCCAGCCCTGCTTTTCTTGTGGGAAGCCCTCAGCATCATGAGAGTGGGGATCAGCCTGTCCTGAGACCTCAATGGCCGTAGACAGGGAACAGCACAGGGAGAGCGTGAAAAGCTTCAAAAGCTCTAGTGTCTCCTATAGAAATGGAGAAGATGAGAGAGATAAAGGCTCTGAAAGCAGAAAGATAGACAGATGGCTTTTATGGAGCAAGAACTACAATAAAAAAAACACAGGAGCAGACAAGAATTCTTTGAAGGTGGGAAACACCAATACGAGAGCCTGGAGAAAGCACAGAGAGGAGAGCCGAGGCTCCCACTGCCAGGGAGCTCCAGGTCCCCACTCAGCTCCCAAATCAGTTGTTTGGGCTCTGCCCAGCCCCACAGCATGGGCATCCTGCTGCTGGAGGAAGCTCATGGCTTGACCAGCTTCATGGAGAAAAGAGATCAACCCCAAAAGATGGAGAAAAAGCTAAAGGCAAAGAGACAGCAAAGGCAGCGAGAATGCAGTCCAGGGCAAAGACTCTCAATCCTTTCTCACAGAGGTTTAAATCCCCTTTCTGCACCCAAGAATCTCTTTTTCCACAGAGAACAGCGGTTCTGCCTGCCACAGCCACCACACGTAGCATATCCAAGCAGCTCCAGGAGCAAAATCCCACGGGGCTGAGGTGAATGTAAGGCACCATGAGCACTCTGAGCACCTCAAAAACCCTGTTTGTGGGCACAAACCCTCCAGATGCTGATAGCCAGTGAGTCAGAGATCGCTGCACTTTGCATCTCATGAAAACAAGTAAAAGACATCATCCGCTTCGTGGGAGGGATTGAACTTCACTGAGCATGATCTCCAAAGGCGAGATGGAGCCCTCTGCCAAGCGGAGTGGTGGTGGCAGGAGCCCTCCCGCATCCCCTGTTGCTCTTTTGCAAACCTCTACAGTTTATTGCCTCTCTCACCGTTTCTCAGGAGATCCATTCCCAATCCCGTGGAGGTGATCCTGGAGGCTTCACATCATAGAATCACAGAATGTGTTGGTTTGGAAGGGACCTCCAAAGGGCATCCCGTCCAACCCCATCACTCACCACAAGAGGTTGCCCAGAGCCCCAACCAGCCTGACCTTGAATGGCTCTAGGGGTGGGGCATCCACCACCTCCCTGGGCAGCCTGTTCCAGGGATCCCCCACCCTTAGATTCAACAACTTTTTCCTCATGTCTAGCTTAAGGTTGCACAGCTCCAGACCTCCTGAAGGATGAAACGTGGGAAAAGAGAGTCACAGAATCACAGCAGAAGATCCCCATGGAACTGCCCATGAGAAACATTTCCATCCTCATCTATCAAGATCAGCAAAATTGATTTTGCCTGAGAAGATGTCACGCTGAAGGGAACCCAGAGCAAGTACTGAATATTTTGCCTCAGAGGATGCTAAAGGAGCAGAGAGACTCTTATGAAGCCAGGAAACGAGAAGATGAGTAACTCATCCTCGCCCTGCCCAGAGAAAACTTAATAAAAAAACTCCATGAAAGGCAACTACAGCTAGAAAATGAGTTTATTCTCCTCGGGAGTGCTTTTTAAAATACCACTGAAATGGTATTACTCTTCCTCTGTAATGCCCAGCTGAGCTCCAGCTTCTTGCTGGGAAGAAGCAGAACCTGATGGCATTCCCGGTGGGACACATGGCCACGTGGCCTTGGCTGCTGGCATTAATCACCCCCGTGTAGGTGGGTGCTTAAGTGCATGTCCTAATCCATGTCAATTAACCGATGCTTCATTACTCAAGTCCTTCAGAAGGAGGTGGAGATGCTATCGCTGGCACGGGGAGCAGGGCTGGGGTCACACAGGGCAATTACAGCGATGTGTCCCTGAGGACACTGCTGCGGGGGGTGTGATGGGAAGAGCTCATCAGGCAAGCAAATCCCAGTGGGGGGAACCCGGGTTGCCCCTTGACCTTACGACGTCTTCAACCTGAATGACACATAGTCAAGTGACAGCATCAATTAGCACTCTCTGCTCGTAACAGAGCATCAAACAACAAGCAAGGAGCTCCCAGCCCTCCTGAGCCGGACTTATGCAGCCATATATCCTATTTATAAGGCTAGGAGGGTCAGGAGGATGGAGCCAGACTCTGCTCAGGGGTGTCCAGTGGTAGGACAAGGGGCAGTGGGGACAAGCTGGAGCAGAGGAGGTTCCATAGAAACATCAGGAAAAGCTTTTTTTATGATGAGGGTCACAGAACCCTGGAACAGGTTGGTTAGAGAGGGTGTGGAGTCTCCTGCTCTGGAGACTTTTCAAACTCCCCAGATGTTCCTGTGTGACCTGATCTAGAGGATCCTGCTGTGGCAGGAGAGCTGGACTGGATGATCTCCAGAGGTCCCTTTCAACCCCCAACATTCTGTGATTCTGTGAACCACAGCTGGAGGAGGTATCACATGGAGATGCACTGCTCCCACCTCACTCTGTAGGACCAAGTCTTATCCCTTGGACAGCTTTGCCTGGGGTAAGAGCAGGTTCACAAGAGTGTTCTGCCTTTCCTCACTGCCAACCATCCTCTTCACTAGGAACCAGCCTGTTGCTTTTGTTATTGGCTCTATCTAGGTTTTCCCTCGAGATGCAGCCTGAGGGAGCAGCTCCGGCTCCCCATAGCACTGAGTAGGCACGGTGGCTGCTGCTGGAAGATCCTGGCAGCATCACCCATGGGGATGGACCAACAGCCACTAGCAGAGCAGACACAGAACTGTGGGGGATGCACCGATGCTTCCAGCAAAGCAGAGCAGCTGAGAAAGATCCTCTGAGGAGATTTCAGCAGAGATCCTGGCGTGTCGAAGCGTGTCTCCTGCCTACACGGCATTTCCAAGTCACGATGAGATGTGCTGCCGATCAGCACTGGCCCGAAGGCGGTCAGTGGTCTCAAGCAGAAAAGCAGAGCCAGGCTCCGAGGCTTCACTGGCAATGTGTGACCTGTTGATCTGCTGGGAAGGACCTCGGGCAAGTCCCCAGCGGGTGCTTCAGCCTCCTGCCCTGGTGCTCAGTGCTCACTGACCCCATCCCTGCTTGTTTCCATGCAGCTGCTCCTCCATCTCCAACCCAGCCACAGAGCTTTTCCTTTTTCGGCTGTTGCTTGGTACCAGAAAGGCCGCATCATTCGGCACTGACAAGAGCATACAACCCCCTGCACTGGTGTTGCCTCTGCAGCTGTCATTCTACTCCACGAGCATCACACCCTGTTGTCCCACCCTACTGGCCAGATCTTTGCCGCAGCATCACCCAGCCCTACCACCCACATGAGTGTGACAGGAACCAGAGGGACACACAGCCTCATCAGAAAGGTCCCTTGTCCCCACTGCATCCCCCAGTGTGCTTTCATGCAAAGGCATCCAGCTAGGAAAAGGATTTAGAGCAGCTTCTCCCCACAGAGCCACAGAGGGTAGAGAAAGGAGCTGATAAACCCAGAAAGCAACAGCAATTCAGCAGCAGCCGGGACTCCGCTTCCCAAGGAATCCTTGTAAAACCAAATTAATGTCGAAGGATGAAGGCAGGTAACCCTCCCACAGTTAAGTTCAGACCACAGAGACTCAGCTTAAATCTCCCAGCAGTTCTGACTTAATCGATGCATTTCAAAGAGAAATTAGATGAAGAACATCTCCATCACGGGAAATTATGTAAGAGAGCGGTGGCTGTAGGTGCAGGTCCCTGTAAGAAGTGCCACAGGAAATATTCAAATCTCCTCAAAAGCCATTTTTTAAGGAAGCAGTTTGGGTCCAGAGTTTTCCATTACTCCACTGAAAATAATTGAATGATGAAAAGCAGGTGCCAAAGGCAAAGAAGAGCCCAAGCAGCAGCTCTGAGCCCTCAGAAAACCTGCCATGTCGCTGGACTTGGCCAGGGAAACCCAGCCAGCAGAACCAGCCAGGAAAAGGAAGGAAGGAGAAGGAAGGAAGAAGGAAGGAAGGAAGGAAGGAAGCAGAAGAGAGGAAGGAAGGAAGCAGAAGGAAGGAAGCAAGCACAAGGAAGGAAGGAAGCAAGCACAAGGAAGGAAGGAAGAAAGGAAGCAAGCAGAAGGAAGGAAAAAGTCCTTTTGCTTTAAACAAGGGGGTGAAAGCGCCACCAAGGCCACTCTATCCTCCCTGCTGATCCCACCCAAACCCCTTCACTTTCAGGACTTATCCCACTAGAAGAGTTTTGGTCTCAAAGCCAAACCCCATTGGGCTTGAACTGCTGTCAGCAACTTCATCATCAGAAACAGGTACTTCAAGTCGGAGCTGCTCCTCTGGCTCAGCATATTGATTCCCTTAATCTTTCCTCCCAGCCCTTCTCCTATTAGCTATATTTAAAGGCTTAAGCATGCATACATTTCCATAATGAACCCCATCCCTGTCGGAAGTCCTATGGATTATTCACACCCTACGGAGCTGTTGCACGGATCTGCTCACCCTGTGCACATCCACAGAGATACAGCTGGAAATAAGTAGTGCAGGGAGACCTCACACCCCAGTCTCAGTGAGAAACAGGAAGAAGAGTGTTACTGGACCAGCTGGAGAGCTGCTCTCCATCTCATTGGGGTTTCCAACCCAAGCTGCGATGCTCAGCACGTCCCCGCATGCCGAAGGCTCGTGAAACACCTGGGGTGAGCAGCCACTCTGCCACAGCGACAGCTCCCATCCGTCACCTCGCCGGAGACATAGGGAAGGCAACGTGGCAGCTCTGCCATTATTACAACAATTATTCATGCTCTGGGGAAGAGGCTGCTAGAGAGACCAGCGCTGCTCCCACTGCCTTCTCTGTGGGAATTGCCGCCAGTGAGGAGGGGACAAAGCGCTGCAGGAAAGTGCAGTTTATTCAAGCATGATCGTGGCCGTTAAGTATCATAAGCCGGTGACACTAGATGAATTTCTGTGGCAATCAATTCAGCCGGGAGCAGGCGGCTCTGCCCCTGCGTGGATGCGGGATGAGTAAGGACTCCTCAGTGGAGGCCATTAACTCCCATCGCTCGCTTGCTGCTCTCATTACTCGGCAGACTGCAAGGTTTGCATCTTTGACGGGTGGCTGCCTCTACATTTGACAGCGGGAACCCAATGAGAGAAATTCGAGGGGGAAAACATTTGCTCTGGCAGCAGCCATAAGCCCCCATCAAGTTTCCTCAGGGTTCTGGGATCTTAACAAGTGGGTTTAGATGATTGGGAAGGAATAGCAAACAGTGGTGTTTACTTGTCCTTGCAAATCACCCCCATCACTAAGTCCTGCAAAAATTGTGGCATAATTGGTTAAAATGTTCTACTCGTAGCTGGGACAGGGAAGTCCACAGCGGTGCTGGTAGTCAGCACATTGCACAAAGCTCATTGTGTCCTTCCCAACTGACGCAGATGCGTGGACGCATTCACACATTGGGGTATATCCAGGAGTAGCTGCCATCAGCCCTTTATCCCACAGCATCTCACACCCCCAGGACCATGCAAGGGCTTTGAGGTCCACAGCACCCAGTCAACCCTACTCCTTGTGGTGCCTGGAAAGCAGGGGAGCAGTAGGTTGCCCTCCACAAAAGCAAGAGCAGAATAATTCTGAGTGCTCTGAGTTTGCAGGTTGTGCCCTCCTCAGCCGAAGAGCAAGGCTGACTCCAAGGTCACAGAGCTGCAGCTGCCCTGGGGCAAAAGGAATCCGACTTGAAAGGAGCATGAAGGTACCAGGTCCCCGGGCTGCCAGCGGCTCCAGGCAGAGGCTGTGTGGGGTGAAACGGACGCTGGAAAGGTCTGCTGCTTCTCTTGGAGCTATTTTTCTAGCAGTCTTCAAGAAAAAAATGAGGGGAAATGACATGGGAAATGTCAGAAATAAAGCCAGAAGCAATTAGCGTTAGAGAGAAGCGAGAGCAGCAGGCAAGGTTAGCAGGAAAGTTCTCTTATTAAAAATAAAACACGGAGGGACTGGAAGCTGATGAGGTGCTTCAGAGGACAGCTCGGCACTGAGGATCCAGGATACACAGCAAAAGAAATTCGCAAGGCGAATCGAGGCGAGAAGCAACCAGAAGGCTCCTGTTTTCATTGCTAAACTCTTCACAAAAATAAAAAAGCAGAGGGCGTCCTCTGGTTCCCAGATTACCGTCTTCTGCTGGCTCCAGCCGCGGCAAGCAGCCCTCCCCTCCAGCTCCACCAGGCTCTTCATCTCCCCTCAAATACATCCAGACAATTGTAGGGTACCCCAAAAAGCACCTTGGGGGCTTTTCCTGAGGAGTAATTCCTAAGGTCACTACATCAGAGGAGAGTCCCCACTGACTGTCCTTCCTGCCTCACAGCAGCACATCCTCAGCAGACGGACGGACGGACACCTCCGGTGGTAGAGTGAAGGCACTCAAGTGACCGGGCAGTTGGAGCACATCGGCCAGGGGCTGTGGATGAGGCCAGGAGCAGCAGGAACTCGCTGGCCACGTGCCTCTGGAAAATGCTACACAGGAGTGTGAAACAAAAGCCGACAGCTTCCCCCAGCTCCTGGACACAAACAGAACCTTCGCTCCAGTGTCACCACCCAGGACCTCACCACAGCCCAGGCCAAGGGACAAAGCCACCAGCGGCTCCGAAGGGCAATAGACAAAGGCTGCTCCGAAGGGCGATGGACAAAGGCCTTGTGCATCACCCGCATCCCACCTGAGATGTTTGGGAGCCCCTGCCCACTGCCCTCCTGCACCCCCAAAGCAGCAGCCATGTTCTGCTGGGGTGGGGGAAACAGTAGGACCATGAGCTCCCCTGGGTGCATCCAGTCACCTGCCCACAGCCATCTGGAGAGCCAAGTCCTGCTCCCCGGGGAGCGGCTGCTGCGATCGGGGTGAGCTGTGGGACCCCCTCACCCTGGGACCCCACAGACAAGAGGGTTTCCCTAGATGGCTGGGGTTTGGGGGGTCTTCGACCCCAGTCCCCTCCCAACTACTCGCTGGCTCAAACCCAGCACTTTTCAAACACACAGCTGGGGTGGGGAGAGGAGCGGACTGCGAGTCTGACAGCAGCGGGGATTTTTCCTCAGCATCTCACTTGTTCAACCGGCTGCTGCCGTCGCCGAATCACATACCCCTCTCCCTCCGCCGCCCGCCCCCTCGAGCCCCGCTCGCCCCACGGCATCTCCTGCGGCCCCGGGAGCACCGGGGGGAATAACAAGATTTGGGCTCAGATGACTTCGCCGCGGTAATGAAAACGCGTTACATAACACTTTGCCTCCGTCTCCTCCGCNCCTCCTCCCTCCTTCGCTCTGGCTTCTTCCCCCGACCGGCATCGGAGCGATGGTAGCGAGGAAAGGGATGGGGGTTCGGTCCCGGTACGGTGGGGACCAGCCGGTGAAAGGGACCTGGAGTGCGAGTTTCCCCGGAGCAGGGCTGGGGCAGCTGGAGCCGGGACCGGTGGCATCTCCCTGAGCCTCGGGGCTACCCCTCCGTGCTCCATCTGTCCTCCATCCCATCGTCTCTCCATCCCTCCTCCATCCCACGATTCACCCCGCTCCCCTAAGTTCACCCTTTAACTCCTCCAGCCGCTCCCCAAGCACAGCCTCCGCGGTTCCTCCGCGGTTCCCCGCGGCTAGGGTTGGTTTCCTCGGCCCTACCTGCTTCCCGGGAGCCGTCGCATCCACATCGTCACGGCCCGGCCAGGCGGGGATCCCTCACCGCCTCAGCTCTCCATGCGGACGCACCGCCCCGCGCCCCCGGTCCACGGCGGGGCAGGCGGAGGGCAGCGGGGCGGGCATCGCCCGGCCACCGATCGAGCTGCTCCGGGCTGCCCCGGCCTCCCTCCCTCACCCTTCTTCTTTGATCAGCGCCCGCGGGGCAGCTGCGCGCCCGCGGAACCTGCGCGCCCCATGCGCGCCGGGAGGATGCTCGGCCGGGGCTCGCCTGGGCACGGCACGGCACGGCTCGGGCTGTGCGCGCCCCCGCGGCTGTGCGCGCACCCGCGGGCGGGGGCGAGGCGCGGGGAAGTTGCGCGGGGAGGAGGCGGGGGCGGACCCGGGGAAGGGCCGGTCCCTCCCCAGGACGACGACGACGACGACGACGACAACGACGACGACGGCGACGACGACGGCGACGGTAGCAGCGACGATTCGCAGGGGGACCTTCCTGCCCAACGGACCCCGCGGGTCGCCCCCTGTTTCGGATGAGGAAATGGTGGAGGGAGGAAGGTTTCACCGTGATGAGCCACCTCCCCCGACGGGCCGGTGTCCGCGAAGGGAAGGGAATGCGGGTTGAACTCGGCTGGTGATCCCCTCCACGCTCCACCGGGGGCTGGGACCCTCACCCCGAGCCGTGTCGAGCTCCAGCCTGGGGGGTGCCCCCGCACCGAGAGCCCCGGGGGGTCGGACCGGGGTCGAGGCTGCGTGGGCTCCACCCGCCGTCCAAGCCCGGGAGAGCTGAGCCCGGCGCCCACCTCCCCACCGCAAAAACAGTTTGCACTGCTCAAGCCTGCACACCTGGCTTGCGGGGAAAACGTCGACTAAGTGAGCGCTGACTTGCTGCTAGCCAGCGGCTTCTGCCCGACACCCTCCTCCTCTTCATCCTCCTCAGGCTCCCTCACCCGAGAGATTTTCAGCAGCTACTGCCAAAATTCCCCTGAGCTGGAAGCTGGCGGCTGGTTTGGCTCTCAGCTCACTTAAAGGCAATAAGGAGGACACAGAGGACAAGTGTGAGACTGGGGAGAGGTGTTTCCCCAGAGTTCCCCAAACCTCTTTGTGGGGTGCTGCCAGTGAGGAGCTCTGCTGTTCTTACAGCTCAAGTGTTGGAACTAAAGTGTCTCCCTATAACCAGAAGAGCTGCTCGAGCTGGGTTCTGATCAGCTACTGCAGTAAGAGAAGTTTTTGGTAGGAATCTAGGGATGAGTTCTTGCAGGCTGCAAGTGACGGATGGGACTGAGAGAACTGCTGGATGTTCCTTGTGCGGGAACAAGCCTCTGGCCGGTGAGGAAGGGACATCTCAAAAGCCACGGGGTGTTTTGTTCCATTCACTCCAGAAAGCAGGGCTTCAGTCAGAGTGAGTCTCCGCTGCCTTTCTGAGTCACTGTGTTTCTTTTCTACAGCATAAAGTTATTCTGGAGACAGAAGGAGCCTCCTGAAGGCAAGGCAGGTGGGCGGCAGGTCAGCAGTGTCCCTAGGACACCTCGCCAGCCCCTACTCCTGAATCGTACTCCCCGTGGAGCAGTTCCAGCTGCCACTAGCACTGCTGCGGCTCAGTGTCCAAATCCCTGCAGAGTTTGGAGTTGGATCCTTGATCAGAAGGAACCGCTTTTGGGAAGGATGAAATCTCAGGAGTTGACCTGAAGGACAGCTGCTCCTGTCTGATGACAGCTGCCGGGCACAGACCCCTCCTGGCCAAGCCCAATCAGAACCAGAGCTACAAATGTGACCTGAATACTGGCCAGGCTGAGCTTTCGGTTTTCCCAGGCTCCTGATTCACTGGGGCAGCTCAGGCACAGCCTCTTCTGAGCCACCTTGCCCTAACTTGTAGGGCAGATGACAGGCCCTTCTCCATCCCCCATAATTAGGCCAGTTACAAACTGGACCACAGCTCTGCCCAGTCTGAGTCGTCATCCCTGCGCACTCTGGAGAGAGGAAGCCGTGAGACCCAGGGATGTTAATTCATGCAAACCCATGATTTTACGCTTGATGTTGGTAGCTGCAAATGACACCAGCTCCAGCACAAGCAGCTGCGAGGGCAGTGCTGAGCCCTGGACGCAGTCCTGGAGGCTGCGTGTGTAGTGACTTGAAAGAGAAAGCTCGGCTTTGCTGCAAGCCCAGTGACTTTATCGTCCATTAAACCCAGCTCACTAACATGAAAAGATCTTCAGAGCGAAGAAGGGAAGAGCCTGCAACTGTCAATCTCTAAAGCTGCTGTTCTGAAGCCTGAGAGATACTGGAATGCCGTTAAAGTAGAAGACAATTAATTAAGGCTTAAATCAACCCAAACATGCAAACACTAACGAGAGCTATCTTGTATCTGAAACAAATCCTCTTCACTCATCCCCACTTAAAATGATACTACTTCCCACTGGTGTCTCAGGCGCGGCGCTGCTGCATGGGGATCTCATGCTGGGGGAGCATCCTGGGGTGGGGGAGGGTAGGACCACGTTCAAACAGGCTGAGCTTGAGGAAAGGGCCTGGAACATGCAGTGGGGTTTGAAAGTCTCCAGAGCAGGAGACTCCACGACCTCTCTGGCAGCCTGTGCCAGGGCTCCATCACCCTCACAGCGAAAAGGTTTTCCCTTATGGAACCCCCTCTGCTTGTCCTCACTGCCCCTTGTCCTATCACTGGACACCCCTGAGCTGAACCTGGCTTCATCCTCCTGATGCTCACCCTTCTAATATTTATCCACATTATTAACGTGGATACACTATTAATTGGTGGATACGCTATTAATGTGGATGCACACTATTAGTCTGGATACACTAGGATGGCGAGTGAGTCCCAGTGCTGGCAGTCCTCATGCCCCAGCCATCAGCTTTCCTGTGTCCCAAGCCTCCCCCAGAGCTTCTGGCCTCTGCCGTGCGCTGAAACATCACCAGCCAGGAGCTCCCAGTGTATTTTTGAACCAGAATAAGAAGACAGAGCTACCAAAGGGCAGCAGAGCCTTTGAACAACCCCCGAAGCCAGTGAGCACACAAAGCTTTTCTATTGAGGCCATTATTAGGGTTCAGGGCTGGCTGGAGCTGCCTGAAGTGCAAATCCTGCCGGGAGGGAGCCTTGGCCGGAGCCCCCGCTGCCCTGCACACAACCCCGCGGCCGCCGGGCTGGGCGAGGAGCTCGCTCCTGCGCCTTCTTAAAATAGGCAGCACAACGCTTGGAGTGGTGTTTTGAAGGCAGCTTGATGCCAGTCGGCAATCTCGGCCCCCTTTGTGAGGCTTATTGACTCAGCAGCGCTGCCGGGGTGCGGGGCGGGCGGCAGGCGACCGAGCAGCCTGCTGCGGGAGCAGGAACTGGGAATTATTCCCCCATTTAAGTAGGAGGGAAGGAAGTCATTAGCGAACTCATTTGTCTAACTTGTTCTTCTGCTCAGAGTCATCTCTCCCAGAGAGTAAAAGTTCCTGATGCTGGCGCAGAGCTGTGAGCGCCGACTGGCACCGGCTGCTGTGGGGCAGGGATGCTCACCCAGACCCTTGTGATGGGAAAAAAAGGCGAGGTTTCCTGTAACCTGAACTGGATTCCCGTTTTCCCCACAAATGCCATCACCCACCGCCAGCTGTGGTGGGGATGGGCACCCCAAGGTGCTGCCGACGCACTGAGTTCTTGAGGCAATAGCTCTTAATTTGCCTCTGAGTGGAGAGAGAGAGAGAGGCTGCCCTGGCTGCACTCGCCCAGGAGGCAAGAAATGGTCTCTTCAATAGCAATAGGTTGTCATTACCCATTTCTCTTTCATATGGAAAGAGCAAAAGTGTTACTCAGAGCCTGTGAAGGAGAGAGGAGCACAACGCAATTTCTACCTCCTTGTAATCGTCCTTCTCTGGGTGTTCAGAGCGGTGCTGGCAGGGAGTGGGACTCTGGAAAGCAGCCGGCGGGTTTTACACTCTGAACAGCTCTTACGGGACTTGTATTCACTCAAGAAATCACCCCCTAAGGTCTCCAAGCCTCTAATGGTGTTGATGGGACCATACACAGAGTTCAGCTCCAGCAGTCACAAGGCAGAAGAGCTGGAGGGGATGGCTGGGAAGATGTGGAACAGCAGCAAGGTCCTTCATGGGGCAGATGTGCCCCCTCTCCGCTCTCTATGCCTGAAGGAGCCCCCTCAACCCCCACCCAGCTCTGCTCCTGACTCCCATCTGTGTGAGTCCAGCACTGAGAACCAGCAGAGGAGTCACTACCCCACAGCTAATGCCCTGCACAGTGTTGGTCTGGCTGGGCCACTTGTTGCAATTCCTCCTTTTTTTAATCTAAACATTGCTAATCAGCATCTTCAAGCTCCAACATGTGCCCTATAAATATCCCTTGTGGAAGCAAAATCTGCCTCGTGTGTGTGTGTGTGTGCAAGACAAAGAAAAAAATTAGAAAGCGTGAAGCCCTGACTTAGCAGCCCAGCAGCATAATTAGAGCCTGAGAGCAGTGGGAGAAGGAACAAATGCCCACCTTCCCCACGCCCTAAATCCCACCCCAGTGCTTGCCAAAGCCCCAGTTTCTCAGTCAAGCAACTCAGCTTTTGCTCAGATTCAGGTGCTTGGTCTCATTGCTTGCAGGTCCTTCATAAGCCAGCCAAAGGGCCACTGCCAGAGACTGTGTAAGGGACGGTGAGGGGGAGACAGAGCTTCCTCCTCTATTGACAGCCCTGAAATGCTCCTATAAAACTAGAATTCCTCTATTTCCAGGGCTTGCTTTGGAAATTTGTGGGCCCCTGGTGGAGCTCAACACAGGGTGGGGTGTCCTGATGCCCACACTGCAATGCAGTGGGATAGGATGGCAAGACACCTCCAGGCACAAGGAGCCCGAATGCAGTAGCATCCTGCAGCCAGAGCTCCTCTGGCTCTGCCTTCCTGCTGGGCTGATGGGAACGAGCTCCGATCAATCATCCTTCTCTAACTGCCCTCCCAGCTCTCATCCCTCCTGATGGGGCTGCAGAGCCCAGACGGCAGCAGGACCCTGAGGACAGATGAGTATTGGAGCAGCTTAATTGCCTTCAGCAGAGGCATCAGAAATCCACCTGCTCACCCCCTGCTTTGTGCTTGGGTACCTTTTATTTTGATGGAAGCGCAGTCAGATCTCAGCTGCCTTCATCTCCAGCATGACAAGCCCTTGTCTCTGCTGCTGGCACCTCTGTTCCAGAGCCAGCGGAGCAGGTGGGGGCTGTGCAGGCGGCAGCTGAGGTCAAAACCCCTAAGAAACTGCATTTTCAGGAGATTTGGAACTGTGCTTTTAACATCCTGAGAGGTAACTCTTTGTTAACTCTGCTGAGAAATCCTTGGCATCATTAGAAATGTGATGGTGGCTTCAGCATTGCCATGGTTTCCCCAGGTTTCACCTCTGCAAGGTGAAGCAAGGTGCCTCTGCTCCCGCTGTGGCTGGCGGCTGGGAGACATCAACAAGCTGCGGGAGATGTGGAGCTGAGGCAGAGCAATCCCTGCCCTGCGCTGGGGAGGTGCTAGTGTGGAGAGCAGCACTTTGTGCTGTTCCTTCCAGAGAAAGTGAAGCAAATGTGGTCCTAAGGAACAGGATAAAGCAAAGAAATCTGAGAAATCCAGCAGGACAGGTGGGTTTTGTGAGTCTTGAGCTGTGGCAAGAGGTCCAGCTCTGCGTCAAGAAGTTTTAGGAGCTTATTGCCGGCTCTAGTAGTCTGCTCATCCCTCATGCAGCTTTGGCTGGTGAACTTTCACAGCTGTCCATCATGGGGAGGTGGGGTAGAAGATAATGGAATTAGAACCCTTGGTTTCACAGACGCTGCGAGCTGCTCCAACCCTACGAGCTGCTCCAACCCTTACAAACTGCTTCGATCCTATGAGCTGCTTCATCCCTACGAGCTGCTCCATCCCTACGAGCTGCTCCAACCCTACGAGCTGCTACGAGCTGCTCCAACCCTACAAACTGCTTTGATCCTATGAGCTGCTTCATCCCTACGAGCTACTTCATCACTATGAGCTGCTCCAACCCTACGAGGTGCTCCAGCTCTACAAACTGCTTGGATCCTACAAGCTGCTTCAACCTATGAGCTGATTCATCCCTATGAGCTGCTCCAACCCTACAAGCTGCTTCGTCCCTATGAGCATCCCTAGCAGCGCTGTTATAGATTCCCTTCAGCTCTGGCTATGTTTGTCTCATACATCTCAGCGATGTTGACAATCAGGCACGGTTTAATTTTGCAAATCTGAGGAACGATCAGGCCAATTTAGTTCACATTTAAAGCATTTGTGTTCACACGCTGGAAAGCCTTTTTTCTTCCTTGCTCCTTGCCTAAGGCCCTCATTATCCGCCGGTGCTATTTGTCAATGCACCGCAGGTAGATTACAGTGAGGTCTCTTTTGTAAAGTGATACGAAATAATCATTCCTGTTCCTCATCTGCTCAGCAAGAAGAGTGAGCCCGACCCTCACGCATGTCACTGCTCCCCAGCCACGGTGCTTTTGCATTCCTAATGCAGAAGGGATTTAACTTAATCAGCCTGACTCGTAAGAGAGTTGCGGCTGTTCAGCCTGAAGAGGACAAGGCTCTGAGGGTACCTTCTAGTGACCTTCCAGTCTCTGAAATGGGCTGTCAGAGGGCTGGGAAAGACTGTTCATGAGGGCAGAGAACAATAGAATGAGGGGTTATGGTTTGAAGCTGGAAAAGGGCAGAGTGAGGCTGGACAGGAGGAAAAAGGTCTTGAATCTGAGGGTGGAGGGTCCCAGGAACAGGCTGCCCAGAGAGGTGGTGGAGGCCCCATCCCTGGAGCCATTCATGGTCAGGCTGGATGGGGCTCTGGGCAATCACTTCTAGTCTGAGATGTCCCTGTTTCTTGTAAGGGTGTTAGTGCCCTTTGGAGGTCCCTTCCAACCCAACCCATTGTGTGATGCTATGATAAATGTCAATAGTTTCACCGAAGGAAGGAGGTTCATCTGCATTCACACAACATTCCCCTCCAGCTCTGTCACTTCCAGCTCTGCACCAGTGCGGGGACGCTGAGGGACCCCTCTGGCAGCAGCAGAAGTTATCTCTTGGCACATGGGGATTTGCAACCCTCTGTGGTGCTGCAAGATGCTCGTTTGGGGGCTGAGAACTTCCAGGGTTTTTTTTCCCAATGTGCTTGAGATGAAAGAACAGTCTTTAATAACATCTCGTGCCTCTGAAAGAACCACTCCTCCTCCTCCTCCTCCTCCTCCTCCACACACAGCTCTGGATCCCCTCTGCTCAGCACAGATCTGAATGTATTTAGTGAGGGAACACACAGACCCATTTTGCCCATTTAATCAGCTCAACCTCCCGTGTTGGTGCCGCTGCCGTGGCAGCAGCAGCTGCAGCTCTCGGGGCAGGGTGCATCTTCCTCGGGTGTGTAATTAACTGCTCAGCCAAGTGCCGTGAGACGCCTGAAAAGCACCGCGGGGTGTACAGGCTGTGATTTCCCTCCTGAGCTCAGGAAGGAGACTGGGGCAGAGTGAAGAGATGGAGAGGAGCAACAAGGGCAATGGAGGCTGAGGGAGCTGGGGCTGGTCAGTCTAGAGAAAAGGAGGCTGAGGGGAAACCTCATTGCTCTTTACAGCTCCCTGAGAGCAGGGTGGGGAAAGGTGGGAGTCGGTCTCTTTTCCCAAGTCACCAACGATAGGACAAGAGGAAACGGCATCAAGTGCTGCCAGGAGAGGGTTAGGTTGGGCATCAGGAGAAATCTCTTCCCTGTCAGAGTGGTCAGGTCTTGGAAGAGGCTGCCCAGGGATGGGGGAAGGCACCATCCTTGGAGGGGTTCAGAAAAATGTGTAGCTGTGGCCCTGGGCTACAGGGTTTAGTGGGCAGGGTGGGGATGGGGTGGTAGTTGGACTGGATGAGCTTGGAGGTCTCTTCCAACCTTAATGATTAAGTGCGTCCATGTCCTGAAGGAGCAATAAATTCCAACCTGTTGTTCCTGGGTATCAGAGCTGAGCTGAGACCTGCAGGAAGCTCCAGCAGAGCTGGAGGCTCCTCCGCGCTGCTCCTGCCCTTGGAGTGATGCTCTCTGCAGAGCAGAGGGGATGATTTAAAGGGCTGCCTTTCCTTGAGCACAGGGAATGTGGGATTTGTTTGGCTTTCTCCTCCCCCAGGGACTCAGGTTTAATATAACCTCCCCATTAATTTATATGAGAACATTTCCAAATAGTAAACTGCCAATAAATTAGTAATGCTGGTCCATAAAAGGAGAAAAAATGGTCTGTCGCCAGTTTATAGCCCAGAGAAAAGGCATTAAGGAGAGGTGTCCTCAGCAGAGAGAGCTCTGGGGACATCAGGAGGGCTGAACTTGGGGCTGGGACCAGCAGGGATGTGACATATCCACAGGGAACCATCCTCAGTCCCGCTGCAGGGACATCCAGCACCTCTACCTGGGAGAAGATCTGACGGGCGGTGGTTTGCCTCGCCGCAGCCCCATATTGCCTTGTAGCTTATAAACCTCTCTCATAGCGACAGGGTCGTGTGCAGGTGGTGCTGGGCTGTGGCATTCCTGTCCTCCGGTCCATCTCCAACACCACGTGGCTCCTTCCCTGCAGCCAGGCGGGGCTCAGCGATGGGTTCCTGCGTCTCCCTAAGCTTTCCCCTGTAACAGCCACTTTAAATAGGAGTGGAGCTGATTGATCATTTTCCTGCTGAAGAAACTCAAAATGAAATAAATAGGGTTTGACATCAGAGGCAGTGAGGCTCCCCCACTGTTCTTCATCACGGCGTGCTGCGGGTGTTCCTGCTGCCATTCCCCCAGTCCTGAGCTCTGGAACACATGGAGCACGTGGGGAGTGGGAGTCTGGTTCCTTCAGTGTCTCTTGGTGCATTTGACTCGAGGATCAGCACCTGGCCTTGGCTCTGCAGGGGCATCACAGGGTGCTTGGTGCTTCCTGCATCCCAGAGAGGCTCCTTCCAACAGATACAACTAGCTGCAGAGAGGAAATTGAGGCCAAGTGGTCATGAAATCTGTCATTGACACACGGAGGGGAAAACCCTGCAGGGGCTTCATCACCCAGCAGAGTCCAGTTGTGCCCATCAGCCAAGGTCAAAGCAGAATGGTCCTTTATGCTTCATTCTTCTTGCTTGTGGCTTCAGATTGCCTGGCCTTAGTCACCATGGAGTGAAGAAGGTGAACGATGGGACAAGAGGTCATGGCTTGAAGCTGGAAAAGGGCAGACTGAGTCTGGACAGGAGGAAAAAGGTCTTGAATCTGAGGGTGGGGGTTCCCTGGAACAGGCTGCCCAGAGAGTTGGTGGAACCTCACCCCTGGAGCCACTGAAGGTCAGGCTGGCTGGGGCTCTGGGCAATCAGTTCTAAGTTGAGATTTCTCTGTTTGTTGCAGGGGATTTGGACTAGATGCCCCTTGGAGGTCCCCTCCAACCCAACCCATTCTATCGCTTGGGTGTAGGAGAGCTGGGATGCTCTGGATAACCAGCTCCAGCTCATCCCCTCCCCGGCCAAGAATCAAACACTAGCCTGGGGGGGATGTAGACCGCGATTTTGCTCTCAGCTGCCCAGACCCCTCATGGCACAGAAGAAAAACAGCCACTTTCGGGTTGGGTTTTAATCACCCTCCCCACTCCCACTACGTCTTTGTCAGAGCAGAAGGGGAATAAAGGCACAAAAAGACTCCCAGTGACCAACACAAAGGCCGTGAAAAATGAATGAGGAGACAACTCGACCTGGGGAGAACAAACAAACTATCTGGAGCAAGCAGTTTATTTTAAGGTGCTAACAAATTTGTTCCAGAGGTCCTGCGGATATGGGAGAGGGAAAAAAAAAGCAGCCAGGTACCGTACAGGCAGCCTTTCCCTTATTTATAGAATAATTACGATGATTTATTAGCTGTGATGGGAAATATATTTACGGCGGGGAAGTTTTTCAGCCGTATTTCAAGTAATTCACTTCCTTGCACAACTCCCTGCCGCTGTCATCCCCGGCTCTGCTTTTTCTTCCCCTTGAAACCTGCTTGTGCTGCAATTTATGGCTTTGTTTGTGGGAAAAGCAGGTGTCTTGCTCCAGAGAACAAAAGCAAAACAAGAGCTCAAGGGTAAAACCCTCCTGCTGACAGCCCCCAGCAGCTCGCAGTGGCAGCCAAGCTCCTGTGGCAAAGACGCCATCCTCATCCTCTGGCAAGAAGTTCCTCCCTGTGAGGGTGCTGAGGCTCTTGAACAGGTTGCCCAGGGAGATTGTGGCTGCTCTACCCCTGGAAGTGTTCAAGGCCAGGTTGGATGGGGCTCTGGGCAACCTGGGAGGGTGAGAGGTGTCACTGCCCATGGCAGGGGGTTGGCACTGAGTGAGCTCTGAGGTCCCTTCCAACCCAAACCAGTCTGGGATTCTAAGGGATCCTGCCTTTGCCCTGAGACCCCATCAGACTGAGGCACCACCCATCACCCTGCAACACTCTTTCCTTCTGTGCCCACCAGCATCCCACTGGGCCGTGAGAATGGAGAGAGTCCAGGCAGCATCTCATCGTCTGCAGGACTCCCTGGAGCCTGAACCATTCCGTGTTCTTCCGCCAGCCCCAGATCACATCCCTGTCTTCGCCCTGCTCCTGCTGTTCCATGGATCCCGCTGCTTCCAGCCCAGGCTGGAAAGAAACTGTCGCAGAGGAACCACAAACCTCACACATTTGGAGAAAGTACCTCAATATTTGGGGTTCACCAGCAGATGTTTTCTGGGCACTGGGGCTGCAGAGCTGTGAGGACCAGGTAGAGCTGGGTGCTCCCGGTTCCCAGTGGGATCTTCAACGGGTGCACAGGTGGATCTGCATGAGGTTACAGACTGACAGACAGACAAGACAGTGGCCACAGGACCTGTCTCCCAGCTACAGAGGGTGGCCAAGAGGCCCATGGCTGCAGTCACCTGCCTCAGATGTCTCTGCTGCTTTCTGTTCCTTTTACCTGGCTCTGCGGAGGTTTACTTCAGCCCTTTCTCCTCCAGCCCCCACCCTTGTCTCCATAGCAGCCAAGCGGCTATTTCCACTTTGTCTCATGCCACACTCGTCCGTCCCCCCAGGTAGCTGAGAGGCCAGCAAACCCGACCCGGCAGCAGCACCTGGATACTGAGGGATAACAAAAGGAGTTTCTTGAAGTTTGGAGGTCCCGAGGGTTGGATGAAGTTGGATGCTGCTGAAAACGGGAGCTGCTGCAGCCCAGGTCCTGCTGCAAACCAGCTGATTTGCTCATCTGCGTCAGCTCGGGGCTGGGGCAGGGCACAGATATCCCAACCCACTGCCTGGCTTCTGTTCGAGGGCTACCAAAAGCCATTCAGGCAGGTTTCACTCTCTGTCTTTAGAAGGTGGCTGCATTCCACTGCTGAATTGCATTATAGATCCAGGATCACAAGCTCCATCCCAGGGGGCCAGCCCTCCCAGCAGAGCCAGGAGCGCAAGCTCTCTCCTTCGGAACCAAGGGGAAGGGTAATTAGCTGCCATTAATTGGCCATGAAACCCTGCCCCTGCCCTGATGCTGCAAACTGCTTCCAAGAGCTTTGACTTGGGGCCTTCTCACAGCTTCTGGCATTTCACACCCCCAGGACCACGCTGACACTAATAGGATTAATGACCAGAGAGCAACAACAGCTCCATTAGGGTTGGGAATTAGATGCCTCTGGGAGCAGCCAGGATATAATTTGGTTCATTTGTTAAAATAACACCTAGACAAAACCCAAGCGTGTTCTCGGGGCCCCCAGAAGACAAATAAGAAGGATGGCCCTTGTCCCGGGGGGTATTTGTTTTCATTAATTGGGTGGAAGAGACCTGATGGAAGCTGATAACTTGATCATCGGGTAACCTTGTTGACTGGGAAAGTCAGAGGCTTTCAAACTGGAACTGGCAAACCAGCTCAATTAAAAAGACATGAAAACCAACCAAGAGCTTAAACTTCCACATCCTTCAGCTTCCTGCCCATGCTGCCAGCTCTCTGAACACTGGTTTTGCTCTCAAGCCCATCTGGAAGTATTGGAAGAAGCTGCTCAAGGGGAGGTGGGGTGTTGTTGTCTCTGGAGGGGTTTGACCAACGAGTAGCTGTGGCCTGGGGGGACAGGCTTCAGTGGGCAGGGTGGGGTTGGGGTGATGGTTGGACTGGATGAGCTTGGAGTTCCCTTCGAACCCTAATGATTCGACGATTCTGTGGATGTGACAGTGTCACACAAGCTGCACAGCTGGAGGTTCCTACTCAAGGGGCAACAAACCAAGAGGAGTTTTTAGTTCTTCTGGCTTGTTTCACTCTCGGAGCTACCTGCCAATGTTTGGTCCCAAAACACCAAAATGAAAGGGATTAGTGCAATGGAAAGGTTTGGAAATGTGGCCTCATGTTCTCCTGGACATCCATCTGGCTTTCCCAAAAGCAAAAGTGGAAGCATTCAAGGCCAAGTTGGATGGGGCTCTGGGCAACATGGACCAGTGAGAGGTGTCACTGCCCATGGCAGGGGGTTGGCACTGGCTGGGCAATGAACTCCCTTCCAACCCAGACCAGTCTGTGATTCTGTGGTTGAACCTCACCAGTCTCTTTCCTGAGATAAACATCCAGCCCTAAACCACTAAAAATAACCCAGAGAACAAGGGCCTGTTCTGCAAAAGGAGCTGCTGGATGCTTCCCCTGAATTCTCAGGAGCCATTTCTCATCTACCGGTAACCTTGTGCCTGGGGCTGGGTTTGACTACGGGGAACCGTGTCCTCACTCCCAGCCCAGCTTCTCTTCTTGCTCAATCAGCTTTGGTAAAGCTCATCAGCTCATCTTTCACATCATCTTGGCAAGGGAGTCAGCTGGGGCAGTTTAATGGCCCTTTTACCTCCTCATTAGGGTACTTCTTCCCTGCTGCTCCCAAAGGATGTAAGGAGCTGCTCTCCTTACATCTAATTATGACTCAAGGCTTATGTGCTCTTTGACTAGTCCAGATTAGCCACCCAGGCTGGCCTCAGCTCCTAATTGGAACCTAAAGTGGCTTTGAAGCATCACACTAGGTGCCTGCCCTGAGTAAAGGTGGCCCCCACAGTAGCCTTGGAGTAGTAGTGCTGGAACACTTTGCTGTAGGCTGCTGGTAGGGGGTCAGTCCCGGTAGGAGATGAGAAGAGGGAGAAGCTCTTCTTGCTTGGATGGAGCAGTGATGCTGTGGATGGAGCAGTGAGTGACTCCCAGGGACCAGCACGTCGGGTATGGGGTGGTGGGGGTGCTACAAGCAACAGGGGCATGGGCAGCCTGGCTGGGCATGGACCCCACTGCCTGCTTCTCTTTCTCTCCTCACATCTCAAGGCTACTGTCTCTACAGGACAGAACTACTCCCTTTTCCCTGGTTCTCCAGATCCAGGCTGCAGTGCTGACCCTGAGCACTTCATCAGCGCCAGCGCTCCTGCTGCTCTGGCTCTTGCAGTGGGGGTATGGAAATGCTCAGGGGGACTGCAGCACCTCTGCTATGGGGACAAGATGAGAGAACTGGGAAGAGGAGAAGACCCTCAAGGCTGAGGAGATGCCCCTTCCAGCCCAATCCATTCTATGATTCTACTTCTCCATTAAAAAGGTGGGGAGGGGCAGTTTTTAATGGTCCTCCTCTGTTTATCTCCTTGGCAGAAAGGCTGAATCCTAAAGTGGAGGGTGATGCCTGCCAGGTGGGGCTGCCCCAGGCCCCAGTAGGCGCTGTGTGTGCCCAGTCTCACTGCTGACTCCTCTCCCATCGCTCCCAGTTTGTTGCGATGTTCATCTCAAAGTGCTTCTCTGCAGATGCTGCCGCTGAGTCGGTCCCAGCCGGCTCCTCTCCCGGGGTCACATTTGACTCCAGGCAGCAAAACCATTAATATGATGAAAATTACCTCAAATTGCTGTTGCTGGATTATTTAATCTGGATGGGCTCCTTTTGACTCTCAGCCACCGTAAAAGAAGACAAATTGCCTGTCTGGTGCTTAAAGGGGTTTGGAATATAGGACAGCATTGATTTTGTGTGTCTGCAAAGGTGGTGCTCCCTGGATTTGCCAGCAAAGGGGGGCTTTGATGACGAGGCAGCCTTCGCTGGTCATCCTCCCCACACGGTGGCTGGCAGGTGTTGCAGGATGAGGGGGTAAGAGGTGGAACGGAGAGATAGGGAAAAGCACCACCTCCCTGGGGTCTGCGCTGTCGCCCACCCTGCCTGGCTCTGCCCCGGGCTGGCGGGACTCAGCTTAGCTCCACAGGGCCTCATGGTGCCCGCTGCTCCTCCAGGCAGCCGATGCATCAGCTCTGTCTCCTTCCCAACGAGCGGAGCAGATGGAGCGCTTTGCTCTCGCTGGGAAGCATTACTTCCACTCCTTGACTCAAAGGGGGTAAGTGTTCCCAATTTCAGGCGTTTACAGAGCTGGGAGGCCAGCCCGGTCCTGCTGTGCTGGCTCCATGGCCACATCCTCCTCTCCCAGCACTGTGGCACTGCTCACACCAGCCCTGCCACGGCTGAAACGGGTGGGAAAGTCTCCGCTGCCCCCCAGGGACCTCCTGGTGGAGGAAGTTTCCCTCTGGGAATCCTTTGCCCTCCAAGAGCCCTGGGCAGGGGAATGCTGGGCTGCCTCTCCCGGCTGGCCCCGGCTCGCCTCGCTGCCTACCGCTGGGGTTAATGGGTTTTGCGGGTCTATAAAGCAGAGCAATTACACCCCTGAGCTAGTTTACATGCGAAACGAAGCTAATGCCTCGTTCTCGTCGCCTTCCCCAGCCTCCCAGGACCGGTGTGCAAAGGGGAAGGCAGGGGGAGAGAGGTGATTAATTCTCTGTGGCACATTTAAACACCGGTTTTATTACAATTCAGCCTTTTCACGCACTTTGCCCTTTTCTGATTCATTCTTGCTCTTTTGAGGTGGAACAAGGCTGATGTTTTGCAGTCTCTTCACAAGGGTTTTTAACTCTTCTTTTGCTGGTCCAGCCGCATCCATCAGCGACAAACTTCCCTGATGCACCTCAGGATGAAGGATGCTCTAGGGATGCTCCCTGTTTGTTTCAGGGATGCTCTGAACATGCTTCAAGGATGGTCAAGAGATGTGCTAGAGATGCCCCACAGATGCTCTGGAGATGCTCCAAGGATGGCCCAGAGATGCTTCGCTGATGCTCTAGAGATATTCCAAGGTTGTTCCAGGGATGCTGTGGACATGCTTCAAGGATGGTCCAGACATGTGCTAGAGATGCCTCAGAGATGCTCTGGACATGCTCCAGAGAAGGTCCAGGGATGGCCCAGTGATCCTGCAGAGATTCTCCAAGTCGCTCCAGGCACGCTTTGAAAATTCGCCAAAGGCGGTCCAGAGATGGTCCAGACATGCACTACAGATGCCCCAGGGCTGCTCCAAGGATGGCCCAGAGATGCTCCAGGTTTCCTCCAGGCATGCTCTGGAAATGCTCCAAGAATGATCCAAGGTTGATCCAGAGATGCACTAGAGATGTCCCAGAGTGCTCCAAGGAAAGTCCAGAGATGATCCAGGGTTACTCCAGAAATGCTCCAAGGATGGCCCAGGGATGATCCTGTGAAGCAGCAGCACATTCTGCTCTCTTTGCCACCCTGCTGAATCCAGCCTGGTTACAGGGTGGGGGGTGTAACAGGGTGAACTGGGGTACAGTCAAGCCAGGGCTGATCTTCCAGTGGCCCCCAGCCCCATTGTGCTGTCCCCTCACAGCCCCACTTTACAACAGAGAGCAAAAAACCCCTGAAGGGTACTGGAAATAGTTCTACTATCAAATGCATTTGGGTCTGTTTGTTTACTTTTAAATTAACGTCGGGGCTGAAGTGATTCACCAAACTACAAAGAGCTCCTCGACCTGACAAGAATCGCAGGCAGGATTTCCTCCTCTTACAGTTATCACAGGAAGAAACATTTCAACATCTTGTCTGCTCGGTGCAGGGAAAATAGTTTTGTTCTCTGCGCTGGGGAAACAAGGAGCTTATCAAAAACATCTCAGGCATCAGAGGGAAGAGCTGGCAGAGGAACAGGTGAGGCGCCTTTTGTCTCTGCTGGGCACAATACAGGAGCTGCTGTGGGGAAGGGGAGGTCTGTGCAGTGTCACTGGGCCAGTTGTCTTCACTGCTGTTGTCTGTGATCAAGGGAATGGGTCCTAGAGTCATAGAATATGTTGGGTTGGAAGGGACCATCAAAGGGCATCTAGTCCAACTACCCTACAACAAGCAGGGTCAGCACTCACCAGAACACATTGCCCAGAGCCCCATCCAGCCTGACCTTGAATGGCTCCAGGGATGTGGCCTCCATCCCTTCTCTGGGCAGCCTGTTCCAGAGATCCTCCACCCTCACATTCAAGAGCGGTTTCCTTCTGTGCAGCCTCACTCTGTCCTTTTCCAGCTTCAAACCATGATCTGTCATCCTCTCACTCCCTGCCCTTGTGAGCAGTCTTCCCCAGCCTTCTGACAGCCCCTTTCAGAGATTAGAAGGTCCCCCTGAAGCCTCCACCTCTTGAGGCTGAACAACCCCGACTCTGTCAGCCTGTCCCCAGAGCAGGGGGGCTCCAGCCCTCTGATCATCGTTACGGCGTCCTCTGGACTCACTCCAACAGCTCTACATCCCTCTGGTGTTGGGGGCTCTACAACTGGACTCGGGACTCCACTTGAGGTCTCACAGGGCAGAGCAGAGGGGCTAGAATCCCCTCTCTCAACCTGTTGGCCACAGTTAGAATCATAGAATCATTATGGATTGGAAGGGACCTCAAAAGATCATCTAGTCCAACAGCAGGATCTCCTAGACCAAGCCACACAGGAACACACCAGGCAGGTCTTGAACATCTCCAGTGAAGGAGACTGCACAACTTCCCTGGGCAGCCTGTTTCAGTGCTCTGTCACCCTCACTGGGAAGAAGTTCCTTCTTATATTGATGTGGAACCTTCTATGTTCCAGCTTACAACCATTGCCCCTCATCCTATCACTACATGACACTGAGAACAGCCCAGTTCCATCCTCCTGACACCCACCCCTCACATATTTATAGACATTCATGAGGTCACCCCTCAGTCTCCTCTTCTCCAAGCTCAAGAGACCCAGCTCCCTCAGCCTCTCCTCATAAGGGAGGTGCTCTACCTCCTTCATCATCCTCGTTGCTCTACAGTGGACTCCCTCCAGCAGCTCCACATCCCTCTTGAACTGAGGAGCCCACAACTGGACACAATACTCCAGGTGTGGTCTCACCAGGGCAGAGTAGAGGGGGAGAAGAACCTCTCTTGATCTGCTAACCACCCCTCTTCTAATCCACCCCAGGATGCTGTTGGCCTTCTTGGCCACAAGAGCACATTGCTGGCTCAT
>VXBP01005460.1:0-12550 GCA_013400115.1 Rhinopomastus cyanomelas | reverse complement strand
GCTATCCTCCAGTCCCTAGGCACCTCTCCCGTTCCCCAGGACGTAGCAAAGATGATGGAGAGTGGCCTAGCAATGACTTCCGCCATCTCCCTTAGCACACGCGGGTGCATCCCATCTGGGCCCATGGATTTGTGCACATCCAGTTTGCTCAACTCATCCCTAACCCAGTCCTCACCAACCAAGGCAGGCTCCTCTCTTGCCTCAACCTCCTCTGCAGTCTGGGATTTAATATCAAGACAACCCCCAGACGTATAGACAGAGGCAAAGAAAGTGTTGAGTATCTCTGTTTTCTCTGCACCCTCTGTCTCCAGAGCACCCACCTCATTCAGCAGGGGGCCTACGTTGCCTCTAGTGTTGGTTTTACCTGCTGTGTATTTGAAGAAGCTCTTTTTGTTGTCCTTGACCTCTCTTGCAAGGTTTAATTCCACTCGCTGAGGCAAACATTCCCTCCTTAGGCTCCGCTATAAAATGCACCGTGTGTTCTGCTGGATAAATCCCACCAAGCAGCAAAGAGCCTCTCCTGGCTCCAGGGGAATCCCCCAGCTTTGCTGATAAGCACCTTCAAATCGTCTGCTGGGGATGGTCTTGGTACTGCTGGGTGTGTTTCCCAAAGGGATGTTTCTGCAGCCTTCCAGCAGAGCATTTGCTCGGGGCAGTGGAGAGGTCGTGGCTGCCCTGTGCAACAGGACAAGGGGAAGTGGTTTGAAACTGAAGGAGAGGGGGTTCAGACTAGATTTGGGGAAGCCCCCTCCCTGGAACCTTGAGCAACCAAGCCTGGTTGAGAGGTGTCACTGCCCCTGGCAGGAGGTTGGAGTACGTGATCCCTAAGATCCCTTCCAACCTGGACCAGCCTGTGATTCTCAGCTGGGGTGCACACAGGGAGATGTGTACATGTAAACGTCTCCCTGTGTGACACTGGACTTGCAGTACAAGTGGGAGAAACTCAGAAAGAGCTGTGGATCTGCCTGAGAACGTCACTGGCATTTTGATGGTGATTCATGCAGATTGAGAGAAACAAAACTCACCAGAGCAGGAGCTACTTGTGGAGAGTTCATTGAAACAAGTTTTTGGGGTCCCAGCCCTTCTCCAGGGCAATTAATCCTCAAGGTTTCTCTGCTTCAGCACATTGCCAGCAGAGACAGTGACAGATAAAGGAGAAGGGCTCCACATAACCTCGATTACCCAAGGATAATGAGGCCCAGTGCACCCTTAAGGTATCAGTAAGACTTGTATCTGCTCAGCTTTTTCAGCTCTAAAGGTGACCATTTATATCCATTAAAGGCAGACAAGCGGGCGGCAAGTGCAGCCCCCCAGCCCTGGCTGCTCTCCACAGGCACCTCCTGTCACACTGGATGCACTCAGAGACCCTCGCCCATGGTTTGTAGCTAAGTTGGGTGCTGCAAGTGTCATGGCATCCGAATGGGATGCTGCCACGCAGCAACTCTGGGGCAGGCCTGCTGCTCCAGCTCCTTCCTCTGGCGCCGTCCTAACACAGAGCCCAAGAAAATATCTGCAAGTGCCTCTCTGCTTTGTGTTTGCAGCTGCTTTCCCAGCAACTAGCAACTAGCTTTAGTCGGGGGGGAAACATCATTGACATTGACTGATCTTCCCAACAAACATTTGAGGGCCTCAGGGTGCCGAATGGGGTCAGGGGTTCTGTCTTTGGAGCCCCCACTACCTGTACAGACTAGAAAAGCAGTAACAATGGCATTTCCTACCAGATTCCTTTCACTGGATGAAGAAGTGTCGTGGAATCATCAAGGCTGGAAAAAAACTTCAAGATCCTCAAGTCCAACCATCTGTTCTACAACCCCCAGCCACTAACCCATCTCCTCATACACCCTGGCTGCCCAGTTGTTGAACTCCTCCAGGGATGGTACCTTGACCCCCAACGCTGGACAGCCTGGTCCAGGGCCTCCCCACTGCTTCTGGGAAGTTTTTCCCAAGTAACTATGTTTTAGCCTATAAATCAATAATTCCTTTAGTTAGGTGGTTAAGGTGTAAGAAATAACCAAACCCCAAACCTTGGGGTTGTAGGGTGGATGGTTGTAGGGTGATGTAGAAAAAAGCCCAACCCAGGGCTGCCCCATCAATCCTGTTTGTTCCTAGAGGTCAGCAAGTGTCTGATCAGCTCTTGTAGCCATGTCCATCGGATGTGATACCAGCCCCTCTCAGGTAAATATTTGGCCAGCAGACAGGGTTATCGACCCCTTTGCAAAGTCTCTTCTCTGCCCTGGCACAGCCCCAGCTGCTGCCTCCTGCATCCCGATTGCTATTCGAGCGGGAGCACTGGCAGCCACGGAGCTGATGGGATCACAATAACAATCATATGTCTCCGATATTGCTTTCCACCCCTAGAATGTAATTGCTTCTGCAGAAGAAATTAAGCATCATAATGAAATGAACGTTAAAAAAAGGGAGACCTTGCTCTCCATCATCAGATCACAACCACCACAGGCTTTGCTCCCAAAGGCACTGAGCCCAGCAGGGCAGGAGTGGCTGGCTGCTCCAGTGTGGTGATTCCTCCACCCTTCCAACTCTCTGGCTGATTTCCTCCCCATCACACTGTACCAGTCCTAGAGCATCCATGCTTGTAGACCTTCACCCTCAGAAGCACTGGATGGAACCAAGTGGTCTCTTGTCCCAAGTTACCAGCAATAGGACAAGAAGTGGCCTCAAGTGGTGCCAGGGTAGGGTTAAGTTGGGCATCAGGAAAACTCTCTTCCCTGGCAGAGTGGTTAGGGGTTGGAACAGGCTGCCCAGGGAGGGGAGGAGTTGCCATCCCTGGAGGGATTTGAACAACAAGTAGTTGTGGTCCTGGGGGACAGGGCTTAGTGGGCACGTTGGAGTTGGGGTGATAGTTGGACTGGATGAGCTTGGAGGTCTCTTCCAAGCCTTAGTGATTCTACGACAAACTCAACCCAGGTTTGCAGAACCTTTCTGTCTTCCCAGACTTCCCAGCTTTTGCGTAATTTGCTGCGTATTGGCTACCTTTACCTTGGGTTTTTGTCTGCTCTTGGGTGGCACATCGGGATCACCAACACCTCGTGCACAGCTCTAAGTCCAGCAGCAGGGAGGGCTCTCAGAGCTGGAAAGGGAGCAAACGTTTTGCAGACAAGGCACACATGGCAGAACGTGAGGTTTGCGGTGCTGCAGGGAAGAAAACTTCATCAGACCAGCCCAGGAGGTAAGAAGAGCAAGAAGCCTGTCACATCGAGGGGAGCCTTACCCTGAGCAGAGCAGCACCCAGGTTTGAAGCTGGGGCAGCTGCAAGAGTCTCCTCCCATGCAGGAGCTCCGAGCCACGTAAAGCCAACCCAATGTTTTCTCCTTTCCCTCCACAGAGCACAAACTCCTGTCTGAATGGTCCATTTATCATCCTCTGCCTCGCTTTTCTTCCTCGATCTGTCTCCCACACCCGGGTGCTGGCCAAAACCACTGCTGATGCATCATCCCCCGTTTCATCAAGCTCAATCAGATGAATTTTGTTCATGCCAAACGTCCCTCGAGAAGGGACTGGGACCCCCTCAGCTGCTGCTAACTCAAGCAGTACCTCACCCATTCATGGTCCCTTTGGACCCTGTCCACTTAAACCAGGATTCTTTCTGGGTGAGGAACCACAAAGTTATTTTGGCTCTAATCTCTTTCAATTGAACCAATTAGAAGACCACTAATGACTCTTCTGGAGGTCGAGGTCTCTCCCAGGCCACTGCTGGTGAGGGCATGGGGAGGTCTGGAGGAGGATGAACCCAAGCTCCGGCTTGGAATAATGGGCTGGCAGCAGATGTTGGAAACCCCCTACACACACTGGGACCTCAGCCAGCCCCTGCAGTGGTGCAGGTCCCCCACCACCTTCTTTCAGCCAAAGAGAATAAACAGCTTTAATCATACAGTCCCCACGTCCTGTTGCCTTATAATGTTACCGTCATGATATTAAGCCACTTAATTCTGTCTCTCAATTTATTTGCTTTTGTTTTTGTGCTCCCGTGTTGTAATTTTAAATTTAATTAGTTTCAGTGTTTCCGAAGGCAATAGGTCTTGCTTTATCTTTGCAGCTAATAGTCCTAATAGTTTACTCTTTCTTCCAGCAATATCTCATTAACTTTATGGGCCATCATCACCTCCTGAATTCATTCTCTCAATATTTGAAACCATTTCCTTAAAATCTTCCCCATTTTCCCTTCTTTAAACCCCTTGACCTCATGCTGCTAGCTGCTCCCATAGTGTCCTACTGAGATATGGGGTAGAGGTTGGAGGGAGGGGTCAGACTTTAGGAGAGAAACTAAATCAGGTCCCTTCTGAATATAAATCCCAGAATTACTGAGGCTGGAGAAGGCCTCTGAGCTCATCCAGACCAGCCCAGGACCTCACGTCACCACTGCAGCCAGACCAGGGCACTAAGTGCCACAGCCAGGCTGTCCTTCAACACCTCCAGGGATAGAGATTCCACCACTGCCTTGGGCAGTCCATTCCAGGGTCTGATCACCCTTTCCATGAGGAAGGGCTTCCTAACACCCAACCTAACCCTCCACTGGCAGCTTCAGGTCCTGCTCTCTCATCCCAGTGCTGCTTGCCTGGGAGAAGAGCCTGGGGAGTTATAGAGGGGGAAAAGGTCTTCCTGTCTCCTGGTCTCCTCCAGTGCTGAGCTCCAGGGACCTCCTGGTGCAGGGGAACTTCTGACTCCCCACCACGAGCCTGTGCAGGGCCCTCTGTAATTCCTAGGTGACAGTCACATTTCTCTTCTTTTTTTGTCTTTCCACAGTCAATCCTTCTCTTCAAAGACCATTCTGCTGGTTGCTTCTATCTTTAACAGCTCAGGGTCACTTTTCTTGCCACTTGGCTCAAGCAAAATTCTTTCCCTTCAGCAAGAAGCAGCTGTTGGAAAGCTAAAAGCAGCTACTGTGGGGCAGAACTCATCATCCCTGGGTTGGCTGGCTCGCTCTGTGAACAGGGTTGGACACCTCAGCTCCGGGGGCTGATGCCTCACAGCACTGTGTGTGCTGGTTAAACGGTGGGCAGAGCTCATCGAGAGCTTTGCTGCCCCCAGCTCCTTGCTTCAGCCCCCATTAATCACTCTCCTAATGAGTTCACAGATGAGGTGGTTTTGGCTGCAGCGATGAGGCACGGATCCTATCTCCCATTGAGTGCTTCATCCCACTCCAGTGACTTTTACCGGGAAGTGGGTCTGATTCTCCAGCTGCAGTCACACAGCCTTGGCAGCGCCAGAGGTCTGCGTGGTTGGGACGGCTGCCACGGCTTGGGATTTCTTCTCTTCCCCTCCCTCTAGATTCCCATCTCACATTCAGGTCTGCTCTCCCCAGTTCCAGAAGGCAGCAGATCCCCACGATCCTCCAGCCTGAGGCTCCCTGCATGACTGAACAGGACTTGTTCAGGTGAAAGGAGGCTGAGGGAGACCTCACTGCTCTCTACAACTGCCTGAAGGGAGGCTGCAGCTGGCCTCTTCTCCCTAGGGACTAGCAATAGGACCAGAGGAAATGGGGTCAGGTTGTGCCAGGGGAGGCTCAGAGGGGATCTTAGGAGAAACTTCTTCCCAGCAAGAGCGGGGAGCACTTGGAACAGGCTGCCCAGGGTGGGGGTGGAGGCAGCGTCCCTGGAGGGGTTCAACAACCAGGCAGCCAGGGTGTTTGAGGAGATGTGGAGTCTCCATCTCTGGAGACATTTAAAACCTGCCTAGATGTGTTCCTGCGTGACTTGGTCCAGGCGACCCAGCTCTAGCAGGGGGATTGGACTAGACGATCTTTTGAGGTTCCTTCCAATCCCTAATGAGTCTGTGGGTTAGTGGTTGGGGCTGTAGGGTGGATGGTTGAACTTGAGGATCTTGAAGGTCTTTTCCAACCTTGATGATTCTGTGCTGCTGAGGAGCTCCTGAGGCTGCTGCCGTGGGTCACACTGAAACACATTTCCCATTAAGCAGTCAGGGAGGGATCTGCTGGTAGTAGCTGTGAGGGCACCTGAATTATTGATCATGACACAGGTTCCAGCAGAGGCAACGAAGACCGCGAGAGCAGCTCTCTTCCCAGCAAATGTTATCTGCCGAGCAGTAAATTAACTGGCTAAGCCCACCGAGGCCTTGTAGCTCTGCACACCTCATGGCCTGCTGCAAGAGCTGGGTGAGGACAGGAGCACATCAGGGTAAGCATTGCTTCAATGTAGTCAAGGTGGTTTTAACGAACAGCCCTGGGGAGCAGCTAGGAGGGGGAGGATGTACCTAGAGCTCTTATCCAAGATGGTTTTCATGGCTTTGAGACCCTGGCTGGCACGCAGCGTGCTCAGGGGGGTGCACAAACCCATGTGCGGGCAACATATGGAGCAACACACATGAAGTACAAATCACCCATCTGCCCAAGTGCTTCTGCCAAGTCCTCTTCTCTCTCCACTTCCTTTGGCTCTTTTCTGCCACAAAAGGCGCCCAGACTCCTTCCTCCACATCCCCCAGTCACATCATCACTTCCCACCTCCCTTCCCAGGGCCAGTCTGAACCATTTCCTGGATGCTCACTTCTTAAATGTTGGTCTGTTTGTCTTCCAGGTTGCACAGAGACAAAATAGTCCCTAAACCACCAGAGAAGGCTGGCTGGGTAGTAGAGACCATGTCCTACAGGGCATAGGGAAAGGATGAGTTGTGCCAGGGGAGGTTCAGGTTGGATTGCAGGAAAAACTTCTTCCCAGAAAGAGTGGGGAGGCCTTGGAGCAGGGACTGCCCAGAGAAGGGGTGGAGGCACCATCCCTGGAGAGGTTCAGCAACCGGGCAGCCAAAGTGTTTCAGGAGCTGGGTTAGTGGTTGGACTTGGATGATCCTAAAGCTCTTTTCCAATCACAATAATTCTAGGAGTCTATGACCACTGCCTTGCGGCTTGCTCTGTATTCACAGCATCACTCCCACCTCCTTCTTGGCCCTGGGCACTCCTCAGACCTTGAGCATCCTTGGGTGAGGAGGAAACACGACAAGAGTGAACCCATCTCCCTGTGTAACTGCATCACCCTCATGGCCTATGGCATCACATTTTACCCCATGAATCACCCCTGGGCTCCCATGCGGGCTGAGAGCTGCCTTGTCAAGCTCCAGCTCTCCCCAGAAACACAGGGCTTGCCAAAAAAAAAAATAAAAAAAATCACAGCGTGCCTGAGGGCTGGCAGGTGGAGAGGAAAACCTAACCCCACTTCAGAGAGGCCGAGGCACGTGGCAGCAGTAGCCAGATGTGGCTCCCAGCCCATGGTGGGTGGCGGCGCTTCTCTAACCCCATATTGACTTTGGATTCCAGAATCAATTTTCTTTATTAGCTGATGAATCTCCTCAAAAGGCTTTCTGTACTGAATCTGGATCAATTATTTAAGCTGTAAATTCTTTCCACTCCAGCACCGTTGCAGCACAGCCATTTCACAGGGAAGAGCATTAGAGACGGGTTTAGGAACAAGGTCACTACCGGCAGAGTGTCAGGACAGCAGCAGGTTTGCTAATCAAGGACTGTACAGCTTGGAGCTACTGTAAAACAGCAGCCAGTAATAAGAAACAGGTTTTTGGCAAAACACTGGGATTAGGGGCGACTGTGAGGAGCAAGTCATAGGAGACCAGAGCCTTAATTATCTATGCAACCCTGTTGCTGCTGCAGGTGAAGGAGAGGCAGATGGGAGCTGGCAGTGCTGGGCTGTTCTCTGCACCCATGGGATGGGATCCTGAACCACCCTCACAGGATTAAGGTTCCCAATTAATAGAATGGTTTGGGTGGGAAAGGACCTCAGGGATCACCCAGTTCCAACCCCCTGCCACGGGCAGTGACACCTCTCACCAGACCAGGTTGCCCAGAGCCCCATCCAACCTGTCTTTGGACACTTCCAGGGATGCAGCAGCCACAACCTCCCTGGGTGACCTGTTTCAGGGCCTCGGCACCCTCACTGTACAGAGTTTCCCCTAAATATCTACTCTAAATCTCCCTTCTTCTAGCCTAAAGCCTCAGTGAGCTCCCTTGGCCTTGGGACCACAGCAGAAATGTCCATGGTCACAGTTATTTGTGGGTCATCACCCCAAAACCCATGAACCCATCGGGTCTGGGGTGGGAAGATGCTCTGCACTGCTGCCCTGCCTCCCTCCAAGGTCTGCTCCTGGCACCTCTTTGACTTAGTAAATTTGGATTCACAAATTTGTCAGGGGCTGGGGAGTTCCAAGGCCGTGGTCAGCCTATGAGCCGTGAAGCAAGGAACAGCTCCGCCTGCGAGAATAATGCTGGCTCAGGAGGTCAGGGAATTCCAACGTATTTATAGCCAGCTAAAGAAAATCATCGCGTTAAACGGCGGCAGGAGCCACTGGCTGTGGCCATTCATTGTGTTACCAGGAGCACAATTATGCAGCTCAGCCTCCACATCCCAAAGACTTCCCCGCAATCCTTCTCAAAAGCCCACTTCTGGGATCAAAAGGCTAATGCCTATTTTCTGCAGCACACAAGTGTAAATCAAGGGCTAAGCCCGGGTTTAAGAGCCCTTTGTCCTCGGGTAGATGCTAAGCAGTAACAGGGCTAAATGGAGCAGCAGCGGGGTCTGGCAGGTCTGTGTCCCCCACAGAACACACACGACTCTGTGAGGTGTCTCTGAGCACGGGGATGATGCCAGAGAGGAAATTGGAGTCACCCCCTGTCCGTCTCCTTATGGAAATCGCACAGAGAAGAGTTCGACCTGGTTCCAATAATCAGCTATAAATAGCAGCCTCAATTAAGGCAACCAAACAAAGGGGATGATGGATACCTGCACAGAAGGACCCGAGGGACAGGGTGGGAGGGAGATGGAGTTTCTCACTTTCCCTGTGCAAACACCGTGTTTCTACATAAAACTGCAGGCAGCAGGTTAATTGCAGGGCGAGGACAGAGAGGACCAGGGGAGCAGCACAAAGACAGTGCTGGAGGCTGCAGCAGTGTCCCCCCTGCAGTCAGGCACCTACCAAGGAGCTGCACCCCAGCGAAGGCAACGGTTTGGCTGTGAGCAGCCTCCCAGTCCCAACCCTTCCCATGTACCAGCTTCAGACTGTGAAACCCACTGAGGTCGTCACCCCAAAGAACCCTGGTTGAGGTGAAAACCTGTAAAAATGCGTAAAATTCCAGTACAACCTTATCCTCCACTTCAGCTTATAGTCAGATAATTAAACACAATTATCAGATTAATAATAATTCAGATACCAAACACAATTAGCATCTTGCTGTTAGTTTCTTATCCACACTGCACAAACAGAGCAAATGCAAACAAAACACACAGCCACATGAGACTGGCAGGATGCTGTCTCAGGGCGATGCCTGGCCCCAGTCAGCATCTACTGGGAAGCAGCTCTGCTCCAGCCCCTCTACAGCTCTGGCTCCCACAGCCCCACTCTGGCTCAAAGAGCCCCTCATTCACTCACCAGCAGCCATCTCAGGCCATAAGCGACCCAGGTTCAGAGTTTTGCCCTCCAGAGCACTTGCTAACGGGGGAAAAACCCAGTGCTCCCACTGCTGCAGTTTTTGTGCTGTGACCTTGGTGGAGCCAACCTTCCCACCCGAGGAGATCACAGGTGTTGACCTGCAGGGATGATTTTGAAGAGCTGGGATAACCACTGGCAGCTGCTTCAACACGGACTACCTGCACGTGCAGGGCAGATGCAGCCTCATCCTCACAGCACTTCTGTGCTGAGTCCTTGGGGTACCAGTCCTCTTCTGCCTCTCATCCCTGGAGCATCAGGATCTGCTGTGGATGCACCCTGGCAGCTTGTTCCAGAGCATCTCTGTCCTCCCAGCTCCCCCCAGTTCAGCAGGGGTTCAGAAGCAGTAAGTATTGAAGGAATACAGGTAAAAGTCATACTGTAGGCATCAAACCCAATTTATGGGGAGTGAGGGGCTCAGGCGTGGTTGCAGCAACATGTTTATCAGCTGGGCTACCTGGGAGATCATTGCCATTGATTGCCGTGTCATTGTCACTTCTGGGCACCATGGGAGGCTGCAGGGAGTGAGATTTCATTGCTGGCAGTAACTGGCTGTGGCGAGGAGTGGCAGTTCCCCAGGACTGAGGTCAAGCCGAGCAGGCGATGCTCTGCTTGATGCTTAGAGCCTGTCTCAGGCAGCAGGAGCAGCTCCCCATGATGCTCCTGGCCTCCAGAGATGCTGTGACTTGCCAGAGCCACTTGCTGCTGTTGTTGCTTATTTATGGATTTCTGTAGGGCTACCTGCAAGGAGAACAGAGCTGTTTTCAAAAGGAAATCCTGCTTGATGGCAACAGGGACAGAGCAAGCACTCCATGGCACCAAGGCAGGTGTCTTTGAGGAGGAGAGGCAGGTGGAAATCAGTGAGGGCTCAAAAACTCCATCCCCCAAAAGAAATCAAAGAGTTCAGTCTACTGAGCTTTGGTAGGGAGGAACTTGAGGAATCATTTGGCCTCTTTGGACTGCAGGGCTCCCAGGTCCAAGAGGATGGGAGGAATTGCAGCCACTCACACTCCAACTAAACGCTAAAGTCTTTTTTCCCCCCAGTAGCTAACTGGGCAATTCGTAAGAGAATTGGGATAGCCAGTCTGAGAAGGACTCTTCCAGCTCTCTGGAGGGAGCAGATGAGAAAGCCCATCCTTGTGCATTGGCTCAGCCCCTCAAGAGGAGGGGAGGCTTAGCCTGGGGAGCAGGAACCATAGAATCATTAAGATTGGAAGAGACAAGNCAAGAGACCCAGCTCCCTCAGCCTCTCCTCATAAGGGAGGTGCTCCACTTCATTCACCATCCTCGTTGCCCTATGCTGGACTCCCTCCAGCAGCGCCACATCCCTCTTGAACTGAGACACAATACTCAGATGTGGTCTCACCGGGGCAGAGTAGAGGGGGAGAACTTCTCTTGATCTGCCAACCACCCCCCTTCTGATCCACCCCAGGATGCTGTTGGCCCTCTTGGCCACAAGAGCACACTGCTGGCTCATGGTCATCCTGCAGTCCACCAGGACCCCCTAGGACCCCCTTCCACATCCTGGAAGGAGCTGGCTGTAGGGAAAGGCCACCTGGCCAGAAAGAAACTGCCACAAGAAGGAAAACGCAGAGCCCTTTCGTTTTATCTTTACTCCAAATCATCATCATTGGTCCTGACCTCCTGGAAGCAGCTGTTGATCAGCAGACCCATCAAGAGCTCTGTAAAGGAGGTTGTGCTCATCATCCCCCTTTTCTTTTCTGGTGGTGTTGTTGCAGCCAAGGAGATTGAAGTCAGCTGGAATTGCCACTGCTCAGCCCTCTGAAAATGAGCCTCAAAATAACCATGACTGCAGGGGACGGATGGGAGACAGGACAGAGCAACCTGAGTGGGAAGATGGCCAGGGCAGCCGAGTGGATGCTGCAGCTCAGGAGACACATCTGACAGAATTTCATGGTTGGGCACAATAATTCCTTCTCGGCCAGGTCCCTCCTGTTGGTGAAGCAGCTCAGGGTTTGCAGTCGCAGCGGGGTTTGGCTCGTTCGCCTGTTTGCTTGTTGTATTTCCAGCTGCTCTGGTGTGAATTTGGCACCCAGCAGGCTGGAATTGGGCTGCTTGGACACAGCCTGTCTGCTGCGCGCGCGGCGCTGCGGTGAGAAGTCGCGGGAGGCACGAATTAGAAGAAATAAATCCCCATCAGACTCAATTCCTCGTGCCATCCCGAGCATCAACACATCAAAGTGCAGGAGCCATCAATTAAAAGCCGCTGAGAACATGGTCGAGGGAGCTTCCCAGCTGCTGTGGCTGGAATTCCGAGGGCATTTATTGTTCACGCAGCGAGCTGAAGCCCAGCGAGTTGAACAGTGGGAGCTTTCCCTCCACTGCCAAGAAAGCTTTTTGCCACCAGAAGACTCCTTTCAGCAGCTATGAAAAACCTCCTCCATGGTGATCAGTGTGCTGTGGTGGTTCTGGGTGGGCATGGAGGGGGAGGAGGGTGGTTCAGCAGTGGTTTCGCTCCAGCAGGTTGCGGTTCAGGAGGGTTTGGGTTTGTGGGGTAGGGAAGTCCAGTGCTGGCTGCCCGCCCCTGGGGTGAGCATGGGGCTGAGTCTCCTTCCCTCATGATCATCAGCTGCTTTCACCATACTCAGCACAGGGCATTTACTGGTCAGCTCAGCGATGGAGCTTCAGAGCAGGACCATGCTGGCTTATATGCCCCAAACAGACAGGCTGCAGAGGGTGTGGAGAAGGACCATGAGGGTGATCAGAGGACTGGAAGCACTGCCACATGGAGAAAGGCTGAGAGAGCTGGTTTTGTTCAGCCTTGAGAAGAGAAGGCTAAGGGGGGACATTATCCACATGTCCCAGCACCTACCGGGTCGCTGCCAAGAAGATGGTGACTCTCTATTTACAAGGAGCCTTATGGAAAGGACAATGGGGGATGGGTCTGAGTTACTGCTGGGAAAATTCCCACTGGAATCCAGAAGAAAATTCTTCCCTGTGAGAACAATTAGCCACTGGAATCAACTCCCAAGCGAAGTGGTCGATTGCTCTACATGGGACAGTGCTCAGCCCCAGCTGGACAGGCTGCTGGGACCTAGAGAGTGGTTGTCGATGGATCCATGTCTGAGTGG
>VXBP01005459.1:387133-473403 GCA_013400115.1 Rhinopomastus cyanomelas | reverse complement strand
GCTGCCCAGGTTGGTTGTGGAGTCTCCTTCACTGGCAATGTTCAAGAACCGTCTGGATGTGTTCCTGTGTGACTTGGTCTAGGTGATCCTGCTGTTGCAGGGGGATTGGACTAGATGATCTTTCGAGGTCCTTTCCAATCCGTAATGATTCTATGATTCTGTGATCAACTGCTTTGTTATGACTGATTTCTGCATGTCTGAAAAGTTGTCTTTTTAGTAGCATTTGTAGTGGAAATTGTTGGTGTGGTGTTTTGTTTTTTTTTTTAACTGATATAGATCTTGGGGCCATCTTCTGTAAGCCAGGTGAAGCTGTCAGCGGCCTCCTTTGTGGGCCAGTTGCGTGAGCGAAGAATAATTTCAGAAAATGTGAGGACTTGGGAAAATCAAAGCTAGTAATTAGTTCCATGTTTAATCTCTTTCACAAACACTGGGACATCTTTTAATTTGTTGTGAAGATCAGTACCACGAGAAACTCCCAAGTTTTTCTGGAGCTGGTGGACTGCATGAGGCAAGAAGGCAAACACAGTGTTTTCTGGAAAAGGCAGTTTTATTGTGCTAAAACTACGGAGACTCCTCAAATACATCCTCCTTGCAAGCCCGTTTCACGGTGTGGGGAGCGCTGGGGGCTTTCTGCAGCGGGCGAAGGTCCGAGAACGGAAGGGGCAGAGAGGGGAGCCACTCTTCGGGAAAAGCAAGAGAAGGAGGAGGACATGCTGACCCCTACCACGGCTCCTGCGCATGCGCCATGGGAAGGTCGCGCGGCGGCGCAAGCGCAGTAGCGCGGGGCGCGCAGTGAGGCGCAATCGGATTCGCGTCTCTTGGGTGCCGCCGTGACTTCTTCCGCGCTGTGTAGAGGGCCCTTGGGTCCAGCGGTCGCCTGTCGCCATGGTGAGTGCTGGGCTAGGGCGAAGGCGTCTCGCCTCCCGCTGGTGCCCTTGTCGGTTGATGGGGGCGCCGTGGGCCTTAGGCTGCGGATGGTGAGGACCGAGCCAAGGCATGAAGGCTGGGGCCTGTGTGCCTGGGACTTGAGGGCTGGGGCCTGGGACCTAGAGGCCTGGGTTTTGAGGGCTGGGGGCCCGGGGCTTGAGAGCTAGGGGCTAGGGCGGGGGATGCCGAGCGCCGTCAGTAACACTATTGCGTGCTTTCTTCCAGGCTCGGAACGCAGAGAAGGCCATGTAAGTACTGCCCAAGGGCTCCCCGACCCTGGTCGTGCTCATCTACCTGCATGGGCACAGCTTGCTTTGTCCTTAGGGCAGAGATCAGTGCCTCTGAAGCAGTATGATCAAACCCACTTATGCTGCCTGAGACTGTACTAGTTTTCAGAACTGTCTGTACTGTGGCTTGCACCCACTGTGTCCTGCTTGCCCAGTGGGACTCACTGTTCAGCATTTTTTAAATCACTGGAAGTCTAATAATGCCTTTCAGTGCTTATTGCATATGTTATTCTGCTCTAGAGATGATGGGAGTTGGAGCGATGTGAGACAGCAGTACACAGTGTACCTGTGGAGCCCTATGGGGTGCTCCACACTAATTGCTACAAGAAAGGAGCTATAGTAAGGGCTGGGAGATAAATGTTGTGGTATATGGTTTAGAGGTCTGGTTTGATTGTTGGCAGGTCTTGTTTGTGATGCCAAAGTACTCAGAGATCTGTCAGCATTGCTTTAAGTTTAATTTTACTTGCTTGGGAATGGCTTAGGCTAAATCAGTGGGTTTTAACAGATGTATTTTTGTATTGAGTACTTTTCAAAATGTTAGTGGAATGTGTATTTAGAACTATTAGATTAGGGGCTCTTCAGTATATTTGTCTTGGGTTCTTTTTCCGTAAGTAATTTCCATATAAGTTGGGAAGAGGCTGAAGACACTGCAGCTGTCTAACACCTTGTGATCTGCTCTCTTACTGTGTTCCCATCTGCCTCTGAGACACTGGATGGGATAGTGAGGTTTTCATCTGGAAAGGCCTCTTAACAACAGATGGAGCCTGAATAATTGGAGTAGGTGATCCTGCTGTGGCAGGGGGACTAGACTAGTTGATTCTACCATTCTATGTATTGGCTTAGGTGCAGGGTTTGACTGTGCTGTTAAAGGTTTTAAACGCACTCAACCATTCTGTGCTTTTTATCATAAGTATTAAATGTCAAATAAATAAACTGTGTATTAGAAACCCCATCTTCTGTAATCTCTGCTCAGTTGTGAGAAGTTCAAAAGATTTTGGTAATTTAAATAAACTTGATTACTGACTGCTGCTTTCCTGACTTGAGCTTTTTCTTGTTTTTTGATGTATCCTTTGCTAACATTTGTGAACTTTATGCTTGCGCTTATAACTTGTTGGTGCCCTTTTGCAGATAATATCTAACATGCTGGCATATGCTAATCAGATAATTTAATTAGCTGCTTACTAATATTTATGTTACAAGCTTTGTATTTATCTCAGAAGTTAACCACTGAAGATTTCTACTGTTGAAGAAGTCACTAGCTGGAACAGCTGACAATTAATGTGTTGAAGATTTTGTTTTTACAAACTTAATAGTCCATAATCAGCATCCAGAGGAGAATGTGTTACTGGTGAAATACAGTTTTGTAAATCTGTTCTCTTTCTTTAGGACGGCCTTGGCAAGATTTCGGCAAGCTCAGCTCGAGGAGGGAAAAGTTAAGGTATGATGTCAATTAACTAAAGCAGCATTAGCTCTAAGCAAGAGTGTAGTGCAAACCACGTGCAGAGCTGTGTAACAGCTGTCAGGAAGGTCATATCCTGGAGGCAGATGTCCTGTAGTAGCATTGTATCCTTCATCTGGAAAGCAGCGGAAGTAGGCACTGTATGTCACAGTGACATGGAACAGAAAAAGCAAATGGAATTTTCTTAACTAAATAACCTCTCCAGAAAGTCATGCCTGTGTGTTTGCTTGGCTGCTGAGAAGAATGTGAAAATTGAACATGGATTAATTTTTTTATGTAACTCCAGTAGAGTATGTAGTAACCAAACTACACTAATGCTGTGAATAGAAGCATCGTGGTGGGCAGAAAGTCAAAATTACTTTTGAGACAGAAGTTACCTCCTTCTGCAACTGCTTAGGCAAATTATTCCCCATACCCTTCTTACTGACAGGAATCACAAGGTTTGTTTGGATTTCTTCCCAGAAGAGGTGGGTAAGTCCTGATCTAGTTGATTGGTATATTCTGACAAATAGTTAACCAGAAAACAGGGCCTTCAGGGTCACTGTGAACTCGAGGTTTGCATGACACAGAACATTATCATGTTTTTAACCTGACACATGATAGCTCAGCATCTGCTCATCGCAGTTGGCAGTGTCATGCAACTTTTATTTTATTGGTTGGTCTGAGGTTGGCCAGAAAATGCACTTGGTAATTTTTAAAAAGTCACAATTATAGTGGAAAAAATTGCACCCCTAAATCATACAGAATTTTAGAGAGTGGTTCTCAGCTGTTTCTTGCTGTCTCTTGATCCTCCTGTGTGGTTTTCAAACAATTTCACAAACCAATGAATAGTTTTGTGAATGTTCCCACCATTTTTTTTGTGGATTGGTTTATAGTTTTTAATTTTGGGTAACTAGGGTAAAACTAACAGAGGTATCCTGTGTTTGCATTTGTAAGAAATGATGTTTCATACACAAGCATGAGCCAAAGGAAACAGTAAAGTGGAAAATAAAAGTTTGGGAAAATTGTAGTGGCAAAGATTTCATAAAAACCAGTCAGAGAATAAGATGGAAAAGAATTTCTAGTGTATTATGTGAAGGAAGGCTTGCTTTGTAATATTAATATATGGAAGGCAGAGCTATGGAAGAGCTATTTGGAAAGGGAAACATTAACTGCACACAGGTAAGATCAATCTCTTAGTTTGCATGAAGGGTGCAAGAAAGGTTGGGGAAGAGGTATGTTGCAGAAGAAAATAATCTTGGAACAAAATATCATTAGTAGCAATTGAGAAAGAAAGGGATGAACTTAAACACTACTTGGAAGACAGTAAATTTTATCTTTATGCCAGTTGTTACAGGTTCAAACCAAACAGAAATAGAAAGAAATCCAGTCAGGCCTTGAGGTGAGATCTCGGCTAGAATTTACCAGAGAGTGGAGCAGCTTACAGAAAACAAAATGGGTTTATTACATCTATAACTATGTACAGAAACAATAAAAGGCCCAAGCAAGCTAGAACACACAAACCAGAAACCTCTGTCATAATGCCATCACATACATTTCTGAGAAAAATGAGAAAAGAATTATGTGAGCAGTCTTTGTTTCCATCTGAGGTCTGTGAGGCAGAGGACATGCACACATACTTGCAAGGGCCAGACCTTGCCGTCTCAGCTCCCTCCATTTTTCCTGAGCAATCTGCCAAAGATTTAAGAGTTACAACTACTTTCAGCTCAATTCTGCTGCTTACTCGAAACATCCCCAGTTTTCTCAGTGTCAAAGTTTCTCCTCCCACTGTTTAATCAGTCAAGATAGCAATGGCCGCATGGCTGTCCATGTGGTGAGCACATAATGGCAGCGGTCACATTGCTGTGTCCAGCAGTGACCTTCCTTCTCCTCCTCTGGGCTTTGGGCTTTTCCCTCTTCAAAGTTATCTCACCATCCGACATCTCCAGGCTTGTAACAGCTTCATTTTCTCACTTGATGCAGGGAGAGATAAGCATCAGTGGTTTTCTCATGGTATGGGGAGGGGAAGGGCTTTCCATGAGCTCGGCTTGGCACAGCTCGGTTCGATGGCAAGGCAGAGCATGCTGCCACCATCCTCTGCCCGCTGCTGCAGTTAGTGCGGCATTCCAGCCTGGCTGTGACCAAATGGGCCTGGGGCCGAGCACAGCCGGGGCCACCCTGTCCCAGCCCAGACTCCAGGGAAGGAAGCAAAAGGAAAAGCCAAAGGCTCACCCTTGATCCGTCTGATATTGGCATGGAGGGCCAACATCCAGCCTGTAAACTGAGCACCAGCCCTCTTCCAGGGTCCCCCTGACCTGAGTCTCTCGGGTGTCTTCATAGTGCCTATGAGGAGATGTAGGCCTTGCTTTCCCAGATGGATCACATTAAGGAAGAAAATAGCTAGATGCAAACAGCAGTTAAGTGCTCTCTGAGCTGAGTGGTTTCTTTCTGCCTCCTAAGATACTATTTTTTGGGAAAAGAAGAGGAAAGGTGATACCTCTAACTGTTCTCCAAACCTAGCACACCAGTGTATTGCAAGTTAGTGATTTGACTATCCTGAGTGGAACACTGTAGGAGAGGATTGCAGGGTGTTTGGAACACATAGGTGACATTCTCATTTGAATAAATTGGATTTAAGTAGGTGTTTGTATTCTGTGAAATAAACTGGGTTTAAATTTATTGGTTTCCATTTCTTAAAAATCCATGGGAGTGCAAGGCATTGGTAGGATAGTTTGGGATTAATCAAGCAATAAAATTTACATGAAATGCTGTGAATACTGATGTTAGGTTAAAACTTAATGGCCTGTTTCTCTGTCAAACAGGAACGAAGACCTTTCCTTGCATCAGAGTGTAACGAATTGCCTAAAGCTGAGAAATGGAGGCGGCAGGTAATGTCAAGCTATAGATTTTTCTAACTCTGTAATAGGATGAAGTTCAGAACTTCCTTCTTAGATAGGTGCTTACAGTTTTTTTTTTCAGTATGCTGATAACTAAATCACAGAATAATTACAAGACCCCATGGTATTCATGTCCTACCACATCAAGTTGTCAAGGACCATGTCCAGCTGAGTACTGAATATCTTCAGGGATTTGGATTCCACACCTTTCTGGGGGCTCTGTTTCAGTGTTTGATTGTCTTATTATTTTTTTTTCTCCTCAAATTTAATCAGAATTTTCCCAGTTCAGGCTTTTTTTTGTTCCTTTTCTGTTGTCATGCAGCTCTCAATCTGGCACTGTCTTCTCTACACCTGCCAGTAGGTAGTTGCAGGCAGCAGTAGGGAATACCCTTTTCATCTTGTCTTAGTGTGGGTCAAACCCATTTCTCTCAGTCTTTCCCTGTAGTTCCTGACCTTCTGCTCTCATGACTTGTGCTACTATAAAAATGTTTCCTTGGTTTTTAAGCCTGTGATGTACTATATTTGTGTTTGAATAAAATCTGTGTAAGTATTTGACACTGATAAGGTTAGGCTCATTTTGTAGATCAAAAAGCCAACTTTGAAGTTGGATCTTTCTAGGGTTTTGGAGTTTTTTTAGCATTTCTAGATTTTTTTTTGTTTGTTTGAGAAATTCACTTGTGTCCTTCTTATTGAACTAGATCATTGGAGAAATTTCTAAGAAAGTGGCGCAGATTCAAAATGGTAAGATTTTTCTAATTGTGTTTTATTTCTTTGAATCTTCAGTCCTAAGCAGTTATAGTAAAAGTCACATTTAATGTGAACTATACACTGCCTACATTCTGAAATTACGGAGGAGCTTCTAGTAAGATGCCTAATTTATTGCCTTTTATCCCCTCTTAACAGCTGGATTGGGCGAATTCAGAATTCGGGACCTGAATGATGAAATAAACAAACTTCTGAGGGAGAAGGGACACTGGGAATTCAGAATAAAGGAGCTGGGAGGTCCTGATTATGCTGTGAGTGTTGATTATTTTTATACTACATACTGTTCTGCTCGCTAATGCGACTAATGTGAAAACTCTGGAACATTTTGTTAATCATGTGTTCACAGAGTCATAGAAGGATTTAGGTTGGAAGGGACCTCAGAGATCATCTAGTTTCAGCCCCCCTGCCGGGGACAGAGACACCTCTCACTACACCAGGTTGCCCAAAGCCCCACCCAACCTGCCTTTGAACACTTCCAGGGACGGAGCAGCTGCACCCTCATAGTCAAGAATTTCTTCCTAAGATCTGTATCTCCCCTCTTTTAGTTTGAAACCATTCCCTGTTGTCCTATCACTAGAGTCTCTCAGATGCCTTGCACAAGTTCAGGTAGGTGACATCAGTTGCTCTACCCTTAATCCACCAGCACTGTAACCCTATCAGAAAAGGCCACCAAATTTGTCAGACACAATCTGCTTTTCATAAAGCCATGTTGATGGTAACCAATCACCTTATTTTCCATGTACCACAGCACATGGAACCATTCAAGTGTAGTCCTCACTCACTTGGTCTTCCTTTTCTTGTGGCCTATAGCAGAGCTCCACTGTTAGGTCAAGGGCCCTCCCTTTGACCCCTAGACTCTCAGTCATTTGCTCACCAATCCGCAGGTGTATTTCCATGTTCTCCAGCTGGTCACTGACATAGAGGGCAACACCCCCTCCTCATAGACACTGTCGTCTTGATGCCAGTAAGATCACAGCCTTGCAGGCCTGTGCCTGTCTCCAAGACTTGTTTGTTGCCAATACATGTCTTGTGTCAGTTGGCCAACATTTATTAGAGAGGAACCTTATTCAGCCCTTGAAAGTATTAGCTAGTGTTAGAAGAAATATTTTTTTCTGTGATAAATCAGACTTTTCATTTGGAACACCAGTTCAAGGGGCCTTAACTGCCTGACAAAACAGCAATAATCTGATACTACTCATTTCTCAATCCTTTAATCTGTTTAGATTCCCAGGAAAACAGAAAACAGAAGCTGCAAGATGAGTAAAAATTTAAACAATTATGTCTATTTTTCAGCGGATTGGACCAAAAATGTTAGATCATGAAGGGAAAGAGGTTCCAGGAAACAGAGGTTACAAATATTTTGGAGCTGCAAAGGATTTACCAGGAGTTAGAGAACTGTTCGAAAAGGAGCGTAAGTAAACAGTGACTCTTCTCAGGCAGGACTCTGCCTGGTAGTATGTCTTGAGTGAAAGGTCTAGTGCAGGGGTCCTCAAACTGTTTAAACATGGGGCCGGTTCCCTGTCCTCAGACCATGGGGGCCGGAGCCTGGCCCTGCAGTAGGCAGGAAGTGGCAAACTGCAACCGCTCGGGAGTGGGGGGAGTACCAGCAGACCCACGGGCCGGATTGGACCCCTGGTCTAATGCAGTAGCTGGAGAATGTGAGTAACAGCAGCTGTGTCTTAGATCAGCTGTATTAACTGCTCAACACAAGTAATGAATTAAATGCTATTTCTTTAAGCAGAAACCACCTTTAGCTGTTCACAATTTAATTAGAGAAATATAAAAGAGTAAACTGTGTTTTCTACCAGGAGTTTGCAATAGTGAGGAGGAGGGTTCTGTGGAAACCTTCCAGCATGATATGGGAGCTTTATTGGTAGGTTCTAAATTGTACTCAGGTCAGAATGACAAAGTTGGCTTGAACATAGTTTTAGAAGCAGGAATCAGGTTTCATAACAGGGAGAATTAGATGTAACTGGATAAAACTTTGTATTTTGATTTGTGATACAATGAGGGGGAATTACTGGGACCTAAAGGTGAGGCAAGCCTACTGAATCAGCAACTTTGTACCTGCAAAGACAAGTTTTGGAAAGTCCTGCATGATCTGGAGGAGTTTGGAACAGGTTTTGAGTTCCTTTGATGTAGCAGTCTTGCTCAGTACTGTGATATAGTAGGATGGGAAATGCGCAGTATTTGTCATGTATTCAGAGAGTTTTGTGCAGGCCAGTGTAACATACCAGTACTCCCAATACAGCTATTGGTAGTTACAGTAGCAGCAAGGCTGATAGGAATAGGAATACACAGAAGCAATCAGTAGGGACCTTGATGAGTGATGGTGCTGTCTTCTTTCAGCCCTCCCACCACCTCGGAAAACTCGAGCTGAGCTTATGAAATCCATTGATGCAGAATACTATGGCTACAGGGATGAAGATGATGGTATTCTGGAGCCACTGGAACAAGAACATGAAAAAAAAGGTATGTGAGATTCAAAACCTGCATAACTCAGTCCAAGAAGGGAGTAGGATGGTGGACTCAGAACTGAAGGAACCTGATTGTTTTTTTCCCTTGCACTGCTGTGCTGTGCTTAGTTGTCAGGTTTCATCTGTCACATTAGTATCCAAGTCACTGTTGTGTAAAGCATTTCAGGAGGGAGGCAGTGTATTTTAGAGTTCCTTTTCATCTTTGCCGTTTAATATTGTCAGCGAGGGATTCAGCAGAATCTGCTTTTTCCACCCACCTTTTTCCATGCTTAAAAATGGTTGTAGCAGGGGGATCTATGGAACTCAAGTGGTTATCTCCCTTCCTTGTGAAAAGTGTGTTTCCTGTCTCCCCATGTCATTTATCCATAAACATACCTGTTTTCTTGGGGATTAGAGAAGACTTTCTGGAAACACTGGAGACAAGGTGGTCTATATTCATGTATCTACATGGACTCTGTCTTGAAACTTGAATGTATTTATGAATGTTTTTGCTTTGAAACCCATATTTTCTCAGTAGGTAAGAGTTATCTACGTGTCTACTCAGTTAACTCTAGCTTTATTTCTACTGACTTGGCCAGTAAAGACTTCACAACTGTGAGTCTCTTTCTTGAAACCCTCTTTGAAATTCAGCACTGTGTGCCATCGCTTTAAATGAGAGGCCACCCACTACCTTTAAGAGCTTAGCTGTTTTCTGAGTAGTTCTTTCGGCCCTTCTGATAAATGTTGTATGATCCTGGCCATTTTACAGAATCATAGAAGAGTTGAGATTAGAAAAGACCTTTAAGATCACCCATTAATCCAGCACAGCCATGTCCACTGCTGCGCTATGTCCTTCAGCAACACATCTCCACTGTTGAAATCCCCCCAGGGATTGAGGCTCCACCACTGCCCTGGAGAGCCAGTTCCAGCGCTTCGCAGTCTTGGAATATGTGAATTTGTTGCTGTTTGTTTTATTGATCTCATACTTAAACGTCATGCAGCGTATCCTGGAGCCTTAAACCAAATGATTGGTGGCTGGCTGGCAGACAGTTGATAGCATAAGAAGGGAAGCTGTGTGATGCAGCACTCTTAAACAGCTTTCTGCTCTGTGTTCATCTCACACATCTTGCTAATTGCAAACAGGAGAAGTGGCTTGTCTGGATTCATGTGGTTATTTTTGAAAATTATCATCTTTGATTGTGCCACTTGAAGTGACAAGGCTATCGGAAACAGCGGGCGTACTGTTAATGCACAATTGCTAAGGTTCTCTTAGAGTCACTTACTGAGTCTCTGTTTTTTACCTTGTCAGAAGAATTAAATTTTTGTCAAACAGTGTTGAAAAACCTTGGAGTAATTTTCTTATTGTGAAACCACACAAAAATGCAACCATGTGCTAATGGTTATGTAGGTCCTGGTTTCTCAGGGAGAATGTTTTAATGTTTAATGTTTAATCTGTGAGAGCTAGCAGGACTCACTGCAGACTTCTCAGCTTGCAAGCTTTTCATACTGCGTAGTCGCTCTCATCTTCTACCTCCCTGGGAATTTTGTACATTGGTGATGACGCAGATTAGGCTTCATAATACCTGTTTTAGTGCTCTTATCAGCACTGTGCTGTGTAGTACAGCTAGAGCAGCCTAACAGCTCCTCACTAGCAGTGAGTTACAGACTTGGAATCATGCTGTAAAGTAAGAGAAATGAAAAATGAGAAATGAAAAATGAGAAACTTCTGTGGATGGTCAGTATGAGAAGCGTAATCATGTTTAATTAACTACCTGGTGACCAGAATTCCTGTAGCTGTTGACAAGCTACAGAGCTGTAAGATCCACGTAGGCTCAGTCATGTGACACCCCCCATCTTACTCAATTTAGGAAGGAGGTCAATATCTATCCATGACATTTAAAGTCTCAAATGTACTCAGATTAAGGCAATAGGAAGTTCTGCACTTGCATGTTGTTTATATACATAATTGACATTGATATTTTGTATTAGATCCTACATCGCAGCTCTACATTAAGTGCGTGGGACTGAGGAGTTAAGCAAGATTTTTAAGTCTCTTGGAAAAGCTTTGGAAATTGGACCATACTGCTTTAACTAGCTCTCAGATACACTTGTTGTTTTCCTTTGCTAACTAGTTATAGCAGAAGCGGTGGAAAAATGGAAAATGGAGAGAGAAGCACGGCTTGCAAGAGGTGAAGAGGAGGAGGAGGAGGAAGAAAATATCTATGCTGTCAATGATGATGAGGTAAGTGATGGCTAAGGTGAAGTTACATTTTGTGTATCTTCTACATGGCCTTCTTGGACAGAGAGTTAATTTGCAGAGAACCTGTCTGCTGTTGCGATCTGCTCTAACTTACTGTACAGCTGTCCCTGTTCAGTGACGATCAGTAGTAGATGAATGCACTTGATCCAAGTTTAGCGAGTGGTGAAAACCAGCAGCTAGGGAAGACTTCTTACTTGAGTGAGAAGCAACTAACAGATGAGATCTTGCAATTTCACTGTTACTGCCAGGAATGCTGGTATTTTAAGGCAGCATGTTGTTAATGATGATCGGTCTTGCTTCTACTCCAGAAACATCTTAGGTACTTTTGGGTGCATTAGACACTGCCAATGCATAGCAAAACCAGTTGTTGCTAAGGTATTGTTTCTGGTTTAATCCCAGTATGAGGCTTTGCTGAGCTTCAGTCGCTGCTGTGGCAGGGATCTTGTTTCTTTATTTTCACAGCTTCCAGTGCTAGGTAGAGAAGTGAGAGATGTTGCTGATGCTGTCAAAGATCTGTAAAAGGGATGCTGGAAACTAGTTCTTATTTTGCAGTCTGTTCCTGAGTTTATCACAAGGGTGGTTCCTTCATTACCCTGTTTTATTTGTATTATCTTGTGATTCATATGCCCAGCTCTCAGCTGTGAGGATGGAGCAGTGCAGATCTATACAGGGAAGTGGTATAAATATTTTTGCACACTTGTTTTCTTTCTGGTTAGCTGGCTCCTCTTTTGTTTATAACTTTGCTATGGCAGTCAGAGGGAAATGGAGCATGTGGGAATGTAGCTTTACATTCGTGCCCATGCCACAGCAGGGAGAAAGCCATGTGAGGAGTGAAAGCAGTCATTCTAAAAATGTCAAGGAGCAGGATCTGAACATGTTGCTTGCCGTATGTGTTTGCTGTTTGGTCTTACTCTCTTAACGTGTTTGTTGTGTTGATCCTGCTCTATCAGATTCCCTCTGGTAAAGCAAGTTAAAAAAAAAGGTTGGGTTTTTTTTTAACGACCTCTTTAGAAAGTAAACTTGATGTGGTTTAATTCATTTTTTTCAGCCTGATGAGGAAGGTGGCAAGGAAAGAGAAGGAGAAGAAGGCCAGCCAAAATTTATTGCACATGTTCCAGTGCCAACTCAACAGGAGGTAAGCATCAAGATGCAGAGATGCACTCTGGCTTTTGCAAGGCAGAGATGTTACGGTAGATCACGAAGAAAAGCATCCTCGATGTGTTGCTTTCTGTTGCTTGACTCTGCAGCTGTTGCAAATGCTTAGGTCCCAATACGAAAACTATTTTCCCTTCAAAATTTACAGAACTTTCTTAAATATTACAGAAATTGGAAAGTGTTATGGTGTTATGATAACCCTGATAGCTCAGCCCACTGTACTATTGTACAGTGAAGGCACAATAGGCAAACTTTGTTTTAATTTAATGGCATTATTTCTGGATTGCAGTTTGGTCTCATAAGTGTTATGAGATTGTTCTGGTGCTTACGTATCTTTGGGTAGCTGTACTTTTACAGCACACAGATAGCACATGGCCATCCTTTATCTGCTGGCATCTTGTCTGGTGACAGTGCTGTATTCTCTTGTGAAGTCATGATCCTGTACATTTAGCAAAAAATGTATGGAACAGCTTGTCAAAACTGCAGAAGAGAAATAACAACTTAAAACACAGTTTTCTGGATGAAAGTATTCTCTTAATAAAGAGAGTAGAACTGAGATTCAGAACTGGTTCTCTAATACATAACCACTTTTTAAAGTAGACCGTAGTTAAAGTAGTCTTTGTTCTTTTTAGCAACCGATCTGTGTCTTACGCCTGTGGGATTATAGGCTGTACGTTACAAAAAGCTACAGTTCAGAACACTTATTTCTGGGAGATGCTATCTGCGAATTGGACAGCTCTAACATCATTACTACAATTAAGTCTTGCAAGTTGCTTTTATTAGATTTTTGAAGTTTGTGCTTGTTAAACAATTCTGGTTGCTGGCACTTCCAGGCAAAATACAAGTAAGCAAGACTGGTGTTTGAAACAAAGTTCAGCTGACTGTACTGAGACTGGAGTGAAGTAAAATCCTAATCAAAAAGGGTAGGAGCATAGATGTGAATTGAAGGCATTGTCTGACTTCCATGAGCTTCAGCTGAGTATTAGAAACAGTACTCCTGGCTCATTTTAGTTCAGCTGCTCATACACTAGGACTCACCTTTGAACTTTCACAGCATTTCATGTGGTTTTCCTCTTCCTGCCATAAAACCCAAGTGTGATAGGTTTTGGCATCTGACTTCAGCTGAATATAATTTTTGTATTTGCAGATTGAAGCTGCTCTCGTACGGAGAAAGAAGATGGAGCTTCTTCAGAAGTATGCCAGTGAAACCCTCATGGCACAGAGTGAAGAAGCCAAAACACTTTTAGGGTTGTAACATTGCACATGTATATCCTGGGTTTTGTATCATCCGTCTGAAAACAACAGGATGTTCCCTTGAAATCAGCTTTGTCTCTGAAAGTCCCTTTTGGTCTTACGAGTAAACTGATCAAGTTAGTGTGTTCTGCAGAAGGAAACCCAGCATTCTGGTTTATGCACTAGTATGACTTGCACTTCAGTACAGGAAGAGATCAAACCAAGATTAGCTTTTCTCTACATGTGCAGCAACTGACTTCTGTCCTTTCACTTAGTAAAACAGCACAGTGATGCCTCTGACAAATAGAACTGCAAAGCAGCTATTGGCTCCTTAAATTGTGACAGAAAACTGGTTAGTTTTACTGCGGCTCTGTCTGCTGTACCCTGACTGTAAGTGTACACATCTTTCTCATTTTTGGTGAGTTGGCTCCAGAAGTAACTTGTGTTATCCAGCTTGGTTTATTGCACCAGAAGAGCCTAGAACCTGTTTAGAGATGCCTTGATGACAGACTTTAGAGTGACTTTGAAATAGACTTGGTTCTTTATATAACATGTATAGGACATCTAAAAGCTGTTACCATTCGTGTGGCTTCTAACGATGCCTGGGTGAATTGTTTAAGTGCTGGATATTTCAGCAATTATTGTGAATGCTTCCAACTTTGCAATACCGTGTTCGATTTTTTTAAAGTAAAACTTCTATTTACAGCCTGGTGTCTCATTTCATTCTATCTCAAATGATTGTGGTGTTTCCCCTCATTGTAGCCAAAAAGTGCAAGCAAAACCAGCTGTCCTTGGAGAAGTTTGAAGTTTTGTATCTCCTACTGTCCTTAGTTTGTGTATCCAGAGACAAGAGGCAGATGATGGCAAAGCCTGTTCAGAGTCTTACAGGTGACTAACGTTGTTATACAGCTCTGAAAGACTGAAATTGTAAACTGGGCACTTGCAGTCATGAAGCAAAGGTGCTATCTAAGGAATATAATATTTAACAACCCAATAACCATGTCTGGGACTTCAGAGTTTCAAGATGCTTTTAGTATTCAGCACTATTGCAAGTGCTGAGTCCACAAAGTTCTGAATTCCAGAGGTAAACTTTGTCTTACTTGATATAAAGGGTCCAACAGAAAAAGCTTTGAAAAAGTAGAAAGTAAAATGAAATCTTAAAAATAATGAAAGTCTCAAGTATTGATAGCAAGGAGGCAACTGAGGTTATAATCCCATTCTTTCCCTTTAGCAGCTTTGTTACAAAGCAGCAAACAAGTATGTTTATGACCTGGTGTGCCCCCAGTTGCAAGCATCTCTCCAAACACTGCAAGTGTTATTGGTTCTTGGCTGTAGAGGTGATGTGTTTTTACCCACAGGCTACCTGTACTGCTGTAAAAGACAACAGGTTCGCAGAGTTCTTTCCCTGAAACTCCTGGCCACCAGGAATGGAAAACCAGTCTCCTTTTGCTTGAATGTGCTAACCAGCAGTACTGTTTCTGACTGGGCAACATTGCCTATGGAAAAGATTCATCTGTGAATGACAAATACTTTGTTTCATGGAGCTGTAGAAGCAAGAAGCACTCTACAAGGTATTTATTGTGTTTCAGGAGTATTGGTCGCCAAATCATAGTGTGGCCAGGGCAAGGAAGGTCATGACACCAAAAAGCAACCAGAGCAGTCAAATGAGATTGCCATAAGTGTTCAGAGTTAAGAGGTCTGATGAGAACAGTCTTGCCAGATGCACTTCTGCTAGGTTGTACTTTTTGTTTAGTTTTTTCCAGTAAAACAATTTTACTTGCAGTACTTGGAAGAGGACTGCTTGTCTTGAAGTAGATTTGCTAAGTTATGTGTTGGAGGGAACCCAAAGTAGAAAACCAGGGGAGGAAACCCAGATAGTTTTGGTGGTCTGATACAGCCTGTGAGTTTGATAATACGAATGGTTGATGCATTCTGCCCCTATATGAGCCTCTATAACACAGAAGAGAGAAAACAGAAGGTTAAAGGCAAATCAAGGACACAGTGATAATGACAGAAGGCATAAAAAGGATCAGAAAGAATCATGTAGAGAGGAGTACCTATGGCCCTGAGCAATGATAAGGTAGTACTGACCAACACAAAATTAGTGTACCCGGATGCACTGTGGAACTATGCAACCCAAGCTGTGGCTTCTGCTGGAACTCATTGTGCAAAATAATTGCTCTGTAGTGCTGAGTGATTTTTAGCTGGATGCTCTTTTTTGGCTGCATCGCAACCAACAAACTGCAGCATAACTGCCCACAGTGGCTGACGGCAAAATGCCTGTGTTCTGTTTGCTGTTTGACTGCCAAACTGCTGGTGGAACTGGGGTGGGGAATCTTCTGTGACCAAAACCAGGAAACTGATCTCAGTGTGTGTCCTACAGAGTGAATTGGTACACTAGGGTTGGCATTAGCTCTTACTCTGAGTGTGCTTAGATATGTGTGTTGTCAGGTTTATAGCTTCTACTGTGTGTATAGCACTTCAGCCTTGAATGTGTCATGGTTATAAAACAATTTTCATTTTGTACATGCTTACATATGGCTTGTTTTGTCTGCTTTAGAGTTCTGTGTGATCCTGGCTTGACATTTGAGGGGGAAAAACTCCATAATTGGTCTGCTCTTGGCATTGGTTTTGGATTGCATCTGTGTTCTAGAGACGCATTTGATTCCTTCTGATTTCTTGCCAGCCATGCCAGGATGGCAAAGGGGAAGACTCCTTCTTTGTTCTTTGTCTCAGTGCAATCACTGGAAATTTCATTTCTCCTTAGAGTCTGAGATGGAGCCAGAACACTAGGAAATAAGTGGATTTACCTGATCTGTGTTAGTAGATGTGCAGGATAAACAGAGATGGCTTTGCAGAGTACCTGGTAATTAATACTATTTTGTGCTACTTTTCTCACTTTTGAGTTGAGTTGCTGGGAAATGCCTTTGCAATGTGGATAAATATGAGCCACCTGTGTGCTCAGGTGGCCAAAAAGGCCAATGGCATCCTGGCCTGTGTCAAAAAAAGTGTAGTCAGCAGGAGTAGGGAAGTGATTGTCCCACTGCACTTGGCACTGGTGAGGCTACTCCTTGAGTTGTGGGTTCAGTTTTGAGCACCTGTTGCAAATGGATTTATACATTTACCTTGCAAGAGAGAAATAGCAATAGATTCATTTATGCAAAACAGTGATTTCAAGGAGTCACAGAGTGTTACAAGTTGGAAGGGACCTTGAAAGACTATGTAAGTCCAAGATCATATAAGGTGGAGCAGAGTAAGCCTACATACAGCACCTGGTGTTCCCAGACCATCTCCCATCCAACTACAAACGAGGCCCAAACCTGCTTAGCTAAAACAACATTCTGACCCTATGTCTGTTTGCCCACTTCTGTTGCTTATAACACAGTTTGAGCAGTAAATGTGACTTTTTAACAAGATTCAATGGCAAAGTACACAGGACTATTTACTACATGGAGGATATGGTCAGACAAAGCTGTCAAGAGGCACTCCCATTTAAAATACTCTGTGTACAAAGTTAGTCTTTAAAACGTCTTTAGTGAGGCTGCAAAGTGTTTGCAGCTATTAACCACTTAGCTGCTGCGGGAAGGAATCTCAACCTTAGAGGAGTCTCCTTGTCAGGGGTTCCTGCCCAAGGGGAGGTCCAGACAGCCAGTTGTCATTCAGAAGAGCTCAGAGGGCTCTTTGCTGCCCACTGTTTCTGGGAGTAAGATGATTGACTTAATCAAAACTACAGACCAAACTTACCTTGAGCTCGTTGCTCAAGTCTGCCCTTGGCTAATGTAATGTGATCTGTTTCCCCTGAATCCGTGTTGAGCAGGATGCAGTGAACACCCTTAGCTCAGGAGCAGAGTACAGGAGATAAAGGCCATCCTGATTGCAGGTAAAGCACACTGTCACAGCATCTTAATACAAGAAGGATGTTGAGGTGCTGGAGTGGGTCCAGAGAAGGGCAATGAGGTTGGTGAAGGGTCTGGAGAACAAAACTTGTGAGGAGCAGCTGAGGGAGCTGGAGCTGGCTAGTCTGAGGAAGAGGCTGAGGGGTGACCTTATGATGTCTACAGCTACCTGAAAGGAGGGTGCAGGGATGTGGGGGTTGGTCTCTTGCAAGGAACAAGTGATAGGACAAGAGGAAATGGCCTCGGGTTGCACCAGGGGAAGTTTCGTTTGGAGATTAGGAAAAACCTCCCTATAGAAGAGGTCGTGCGGCCTTAGAGCAGGTTGCCTGGGGAGGGGATTTGAGTTCCCTGGTGTTTCTGGAGGTGTTTAATATTCCTGTAGATCTTGAGCTCAGGGACAGGGTATAGTGGTGGCCTCGGGACAGCTGGGTTAATGGCTGGACTCGGTGATCTTTCCGAACGTGAACGAGTCCCTGAGCCAGCAGAGCCGAGCTCAGCCGCCTGGGCAGTGACGTCACTGTGACGTTGCGCGGGGCGGGGCCGGGCCGGCGGCTGCCTCCGCTTCCCGCTCTCTGCTCGCGGCAGGGATGCTGCGCGCGCTGTGGGCGCTGTCGCCTCTCCGCGCGCTGCTCGGGGCCGCCGCTGGGCAGGCGCCCGGCGGAACCCGGGGGCAGGTAAGGGGTGGGAGCAGCAGGAACCGGCCCGGGAGCGGCTTCCCGGCAGGCGGCGGTTCCCGCACCTGGGGTTTCCGATGTGGCTCTGCTATTTGAACGGGAGACCCGGTTCTGGGGTTCTGTGGGGACTAAAGGGGAACGACAAGGCTGGGGCTTCACCCCGACCCTTTGTGGTGACAGATGCGCCCCGAAGGGAGCCTTCCTGTAAGGTTATAGGGAAGGAGTGGCTAGTTTAATTTTTCCCCTGCTGGGTGTACGCTCAGTTTCTTTCCTAGTTCGTCTCTGGAGACATTCAAGGCCCTCCTGGACATGTTCCTGTGTGTAGGTGCTGCTGCTCCAGCTGAGGGGTTGGACTAGATGAACCTGGAGGTGCTTTCCAACCCCACCAGTCTGGAATTCTTCTCACAGTTAGCGCAAAAAAAAAAAAAAAAAGGGGGTTTTTTTTTTTTTTTTGGAACGCTGTTCTTCACTGTAAAAGTAATATTTGAACCCTGTAAAAGATACCAAAGCTGATGTGAAGTTGTGCATCTATCATGCTTCATCCTCAGCAAGCTCCCATCCGCCCACTGGAAACCCAGTCTCCCAGTTTCCAAAGCCTCAGGACGCTGGTGGGTGTTGGTCAGCATCCCCGCAGCACAGCGTCTGTAGCAGTGGGGTTCTTTTCCAGTTACTATGTATTGTTATGATCGTTAGTTATTACTATTGCAACATTCCTGAAGCTGTCACAGACAGCCTGGGGACAATGTTTGCGGGGTTTTTTGTTTTTAAAAAGAGGAGAGAAACTGTTTTGGACAGTTGTTGCAGATCCAGCCAAACAAACTGCCTTATTTAAGTCAGTGACAAGGCAGTACATGAAAAGTATTGACTTACTGGGCTCAGTGGGGGGATGTACTCAATCTCCTGGCTTTCAAATGTCATTTGTGTGCCATTGTTTTAGAGAAGGCAGCAGAGAGAGCCAGCGTATTGAAGAGTGTGGCTGGAGCTATGTCACTATTCACATAGTGGTGGTGGCAGCATCTGTCTCTGTGCTGTGCCCAGCTGCAGGAGACAAGTAGCAGGTGAATAATTGATGAAGAGCAAAGTGCTGCTTAAATAAGCAAAACGCCTTTCTCCCTTCGTGGGAAGAACAGTGGGCTCTTTTCTGCGGCATGTGCCTTGAGACAGCATGAATAACAAAGGCTGTCCCCCGGCCATTGGCCAGTTCAGTATCACAGAATGGTAGGGAACTGGAAGGGACCTCTGGAGGTCATGTAATCCAGTGTCCCTGCCAGAGCATGTTCTCTCTAGGTGTTTCTCCTAGGTCATCTCTGCCTATTCTCCAAATCACACTCGGTCTCAGTGCTCAGGTCTCAGTCCTCGAGAAGAGGAGACTGAGGGGTGACCTCATTAATGTCTACAAATATTTGAGGGGTGGGTGTCAGGAGGATGGAACTGGGCTGTTCTTGGTGTCGTGTAGTGATAGGACGAGGGGCAATGGTTGTAAGCTGGAACACAGGAGGTTCCACATCAACGTGAGAAGGAACTTCTTCACGGTGAGAGTGACAGAGCACTGGAACAGGCTGCCCAGGGGGGTTGTGGAGTCTCCCTCACTGGAGATATTCAAGACCCGACTGGATAGGTTCCTGTGTGACTTGGTCTAGGTGATCCTGCTGTGTCAGGGGGATTGGACTAGATGATCTTTCGAGGTCCCTTCCAGTCTGTAATGATTCTATGATTCCTGGATTCCGTTTTAGGCTTAGGAGAGAAATGAGGTTCAGTTCATAAGTCCTTTTTGGTTCAACCTGAATCCGTACTGCTTTCATTGCTCAGCAGCCCTTTTTCTGTCTCCACTCCTTAGATTTGTCACTCAGGTCATCTGTCATACTTTCAGGTAGCCTCTCTCTCCTTTGCTGATCTCATGAAGTCCAGCTCTTTTCTTCTTCAAAGACAGGCAATTCATTCAGTTTGAAGAACTCAGCATCTCTGTTGAAGGGAGATCTACCAACTGCAGAAAAATTGGCTTTGTTTATTTTGTTAGTAGTTTCTTTTGTTAATGTTTCGTGTGTTGAAATTTCCTGAGAAATACAGTGGGGTTAAATCAATCAGAAGTGTGACAGACTGACACAGCAGCATGTATTTTGTACCTCTTTTTGTGGTATTAACTCAGTTTGTCTTCTGAAATATCTAGGAACTAAAGCAAGGGAAAACTCCTGAGGCTGCATACATGAAGAAAACGGAGTTGTAGGGCTCCTTTTTTCACAGTAGTTATTTTAGGTCTATAAAGCACATTAAAATGTGCAAATTAAAGATCCATTACTTTTCTGTTGAGGCATCTGTTTTCATTTCTTGTTAACTATTGTAAGCTTTCTTAAACATGGGCATAACTAATGATCTCTGTCTTTTCAATTCTCTCTTACAGCTCAACATACGACCATCCTTTGGTTTTCTTTTTGACATTGATGGTGTATTGGTACGAGGAAAGACTCCAATTCCTGCGGCAAAAAAAGCCTTTCAAAAGCTCGTGAATTCTCAGGGACAGTTCCTGGTGCCTGTAGTGTTTGTCACCAATGCAGGGGATTGCCTTAGCCAGAAAAAAGCTGATCAGTTGTCTCATCTACTGGGAGTTCCAGTGAGTAGCTTAAATCCAATTTTAGTTATTTACTTCTGGTGAATGTCTCAAATGTCATCTCTTATGTTAAATGCTGCTCAGTTAATCAGTTTTGGTTTTCCTTTAAGCCTCCCAAAGTGTTTTGCTAGAGGATTTACAAAAGTAAAAATAATCTTCAGAATTATTGTTTTTTTCCCATTGGTAAAGGAACTGATTTTTCCAGTGATAATGGTATTTCTTTGCAATGTTATTATGGTGATGATAAATCTTGCTTTCTCATTCTGAATGTGTGTGCCAGTCACATGAAACTCTGCTCTAAGGAGCTGAATGTATTCTGTGATGACTTGCCAGACTGGAGCTTCCTGCCCTTTGAAACACATGGTGAAACTTTTTTCTCCCCTTGATAAGTGGATGCTGGTTTGATGCCCATTGAAGGAACAGGGATATGTAACTAGAGGAATAAGGTCTTCTAACGCAATTAAATCAATGCTGCCGCCTAGCAAGGGGACCATGATTGGAATTAGGGCTGTTCTGGTTCTTCTTTCCTCTTTTTTTCTGAATGAATTTCCTGATTTGTTAAACTATGAGAGAAAACCTAGCATTCAGGTTAAACAGAGCAATTCTGGAAGCTGAAAGGGGCATGTATGACAATTTGTTAGAAATGTATTGCTTTCTGCCATTTCATTAATGCATCATCTGTGAAACTTAGGAGAAAATGATGCAGAGGTGGGGAGGAGGTGTGGATGTTAGGTAGGTATGTGTGATTGTTTTGTGATTCATAGAATACGTCACACTCCTTTATGAAAGCTTTGTACGTATTACTTATCTGAAAAACAACAGAGTCCTTTTGTTTTTAAATATCAAACAGATCTCACAAGATCAAGTGATGATGTCACACAGTCCTCTGCGGATGTTTAGGCATTACCATGAAAAATGTGTTCTCATATCTGGACAAGGGCCACTTCTTGATATTGCTCAAGAGTATCCTTTAAAAAAACCCCACAAAACAACTACCTTTTTAAGTGTCGTCCTGAATCAACTTCAAGGCATCCTGCAGATCAAATGAAGACCAAATATTTGAACACTACAAATCCGTTAACAAGGATTGGCAGTTCTTCTTATGCTGCCAAATTTACGTTTTGAAGGTGGCTGGTGTGTTAATATCTGCTTTTCACTCTTTTCTATTTTTAATGAGGAAGAAAAAGAGAACTAATTAACACTATTTAGAATATTTTAATATATATGACATTTAATGTAATGGGTTGGACTTGACGATCCTTAGGGTCCCTTCCAACCTGGTCAACTGTTATACTGTGAAACATGTCTTTACATTTCATGTAAATGCTGTTTTAGCTCAAAGGGTTTGTGTTCTCTTGAGGAGTGTGGCATCCTCTCTGTTACTTATCCCATCTGAGTTTTAGCTCAGTGGTTTAAGATCTGTTTGTAAGTTTGCGGCCAGGCCTTGTCATCGTTTTTGTGAACTGTTAGAATTTGTTAAGGCATAGCTAAGAGAAAATATAGTACAGGACATGGATACAATATGTAAAAGACCTTTTGCAAATATATTCCTGCTAGAGAGTGTTTTCATGTGAGGTAATCTTATCTTAAATTTTAACTTTGCATGTGGCCTGTGGTGTTATTCCAGTACAGAGTCACATGGCTGAATTTGTGTAACTGATATATTTAAATAGCTCTTATTTTCATTTGCATTGCCTTGGTATCAAGAGTAGCATCACAGCTGTGTTTTACAGAAATGAGCAGTTCTAGATGGATTTCTGTTTTCAGATTTCAGACACCTGAGTCTCCCATTTGGCAATGGGATGATCATCTTTTTATCTCACAGGAAAAAAAACACCCAATCGTTGACATGTTGCTTTAATTCTTAAATCATTTGCTTCACCAAATTAACTGCATATTAAAATGGAATAACTAGGTTTTAAAGTCCTGTAATGTGAGTAGTTCTGTATCCTTACCTGGTGTTTTCCCAGCCTTGGTTTCTGTCAACCTATTACCATTGAAACAGTGCGGGAGAAACACCCGCTGCTGGATGTAGTTGACCATGACAGGACACCTAATGTTTTGGTGAGTGTGGATTTCTGTTTTAAAATTAGTTGGCTCATTTATGGGTCACTATCTAAACTACTGAGCTAATGCTGTTAATCTTACACTGTATTTTGGCTTTGCTTTTGTACTTCTTTATTTATTCTATTACAGTGTTTTCCAGGACAACCATATAGAACTTTTTCCATCAGACCTTTCCTATCTATGTTCTTCAATATAATCTTATAATAATCTTATTTAATATAGTTTTGTAACTTACTTTTGTGGGAAAACTTACAGTTTAGTGTGTACCAAATTCAAAATCTGTTTTGGGAAGCTTATCAGCTTCCTCAGGTTTGTGGAAGATAAAATAAGCCTTTTCCTTCAATACTGGATTGTCTTAGTATTGTTTCTAGGCTGTAAGCTTGCTTTTATTGTAAACCAGTGCTTTGCAGGTAACTCATTTTTCTTCAAAGGTCTCCATTTATACATTTACTTAAATATATGTTCAGTTTGGTTTTGACTGGATTTTAGTCTGTGTTAATGCAGTGTGGTTTTCTTTCTGAGCAGTGTTAAAGAAATTTATTTCAAAACCAATTTTTCAAATGCCTTATTATTACTAGAGGCCTCTTACTACTGTGTAAAAATAACCCTTCATACTTTCACACACAAGTGTTTAGCCAGAGACAGTTAAATAGATGTAGCAGACTAATGAAGGAAGAATGCACTGACTTTTCTGATACCTACTGGCCACAAGGTTTCCCTTTAGACTTAAAATACAAGTTAACTGGCTTCAGGTATGTGCTAAAATAGAGTGTGTTTCCTGTCAGAAGTGCTGAAGGCTACTGTGGGAACTATCTGTGCACTATTCTGTTAAAAATAGTAGTGGGTGTTTAATCTTCCAGAAAGCTTTCACTTTTTTTTTTTTGTTTTGTTTTATATTGCAGAACCTTTCTGCTGTGGAGCTTCCCAAGATTGAGGGTCAGTTACCTTTACTTAACTTGCAACTATCCATTAACAAAGAAAACGTTTTTATTGTATGTCACAATTAGAATGGATTTAGATGACTGGGAACTTCAGAAAGTTGGCTGAAACAATTCCAAAATTTCCTTATTAATGACATCTGTCATTAATTTGCATTGTAGCAGGTGCGATATTTTAATGTGTGCTCATTTCAGCTGTGTGTGTTTGAAGTTTCAGAAAGCCAGTGATTTCTGCTTTCCCTTTCATCTACTTTGAACGGGCTGTTGTTGCTTTCCTTTCAAAAAGAAGGAATGAACTGACATGTATTCAGAAATAATCAGGCTTGTCCTGTGCTAGTGAAGTTGGTCACTTCAGAGCGGCGGGATGACAAGCATCTTGTTTCAGCACACTGTATGCACTCTCATCTCATCTGAAGAACAGGAAAGTAGAAACTGGACTTTAGGATTTTTCTCTGTCAGGTTATTGCTGGAGAGCAGAAATGTCTAAAAACAACATTCAAATTTTTTAAGATTAAGACAATTGGTTGTAAGTGAAAACAGTATCCCTGACACATGACTTAAATGCTGTAAGTAAACACAGAATTCACAAAGTTGTGGAAGACTTAGAAATACAATCTAGAATTAATATTTTGTACTGCTATGGAGTAACTGAGCCAATAAAATAATAAATGCCTTAAACTGTGGGTTTTGCGGTCAGGTCTTGCTAATTTGAGATTTTCTGTGAATAGATGGGTGTGTAATATGTTAAAACTGAAAGTCAGTGGAGCTGTTTTCTCAGGTCATGGTTGAATCAGGTTACTTGAGCAGTTTCTTTACATCAAGTTTTAGTGTTAGAGATTTGGGGCCACGTTATCTAATTCTGTACATCTGTTTTGTCACTCTTGTTGTCATAGCTGTTGTTTTGTTTGGGGAGCCAGTCAGATGGGAAACCAACCTCCAGCTGATAATCGATGTGTTGCTGACAAGTGGCTATCCTGGAAATCCCTATCAGCATGAGAATTACCCTCACATTCCTGTACTGGCTTGTAATATGGATCTGATGTGGGTGGCTGAGGCACAGTCTCCGAGGTAAGTGCAATTACAACACTCATATAGTGTGACATATTTGGGGTTTCCTCATTTCACAGTAGAATTCAGAGACAATACTTTTAAACCATACGTGTGTCATAGGTTCACAGTAGGTCTCAAGCTATGACATCTCTAAAGCAATTCACTCTCAGCAAATGCTGTCTTATTACTGTCTTCATTATTACACTTGGGAAATCACTTACCTGATATACAAAAAGGGTTCAAGCTTCAAATTTCCTTATTTCTCAGAAGAATGAGGACAGATAGGTTTTTGCTTGAGGGCCTCAAAGTGTCACTTCAAAGGAAAAAATCAAAGCAATTATCAAGTTTTTTCTTTCATTTTATTCAGTCCTTCTTTGATGTTTCTCTTCCACCTTGCAGTTCCTGGTGGGGTATAGAATTGACCTGGCTAGTTCAAAGCAGTGAGTGTTTGAGCCTTGGACCATGTAGTAAGTTCTTTAAGGAACATAATAAAAAACAAGTAGAACACCCAAACCGAGGAGATACGATATCTGACCATGGCTGTGTTTGATTTTTATTTTTTTTTAACAGAGGGTAGCTCTTCAACACATTGTTTCCACACCATTTCCCCCAGTCTAAAATTTGAACATACACTGAAATAGAACTTGCTGTTACTGTGACATAAACATAACTGTGTAACTGTGAGTTAATTGTTATTACTGAGTTATCAAATGTGTGCCATAAAGTTATAGTTTGATCTTCCTCAGTTTTCCTTCTGTCTGATGCTAACTCAACTTTTGAGTTTCTCCATTTAGCTGCTTCCTCCAGGTCACTGCAGAGAGTAAATGACAGGCTACATGTTATTTCAGGAAGCATCACTTTAGTAACTGGGGTATATACTGAAGTGCAGGTAACACCAACACAACCTATTGCTAGATTATATGAAAAGTCTGTTGTGCTTGTCCAGTAATGTGAGGGGTATTTCAGAGTTATGGGATAATGATTGATCATGAGATGGAAAAGCCTTGTGTTTTTAATCTGTACTTGATTTGTTTTATGTCTTTGCAGGTTCGGGCATGGAATGTTCATGGTTTGTTTGGAAAATATTTACAAGAAGATCACTGGCAAAGATCTGAAATACGAGGCCTTAATGGGCAAACCTAGCAAACTGACCTACCAGTATGCAGAATACCTTATCAGGGCACAGGCAGCACAAAGGCAATGGCAGCAACCTATTGAAACACTTTATGCTGTTGGGTAAGACACTGTGAGTCTAATGGGGACAGCAGGAAATTGCACACAACATAATACCAGCAAAGAAAAATATATAACTCTTAATGATTTGTTTCTCATGCCACTGGGACCACATAATGTACTTGGGGCTATAGTGTGCTTCTTATTATGGTTTTTAGCCTGACTCTTCCTAATCTTGAAAGTGAATAATAGTTTGCAATTTGTATCTGTAATTTCACAGAACCATAGAAGAGGTTCATAACCATAGAAGTGGTTTAAATGCAACCTGGACTGGAAATTCGTTAAATGGTTTTTTAACAGTTCTGTTACAGGTTGTGTAAATGTAACAGAAAGGATCTGCATGGCTGTTTGTTTCATCAGGTTTACTGGTATAGCAACCAACAATCTTTGAGTAAATGACAAGTATTTAGAGAATGTAGAGCTCAAATGTATTTGTGAAATCATTAAGCTTGGTCATATGCTACTCTGTGTGCTGTCACATCACAGAATCCCTTTCATAGAAACAGATAAAGCTGTATTGTATTAAAGACTGTTCCAGAAAATCTCCAAGACGTTTGGAAATATAATAAGCTCATTTGTAGCCTTCTAATACCTATCCTTGATTTACCCTCCCCTCGCTTCGATCTGCCATTTCAATATGCAGCGTTACTGACTCTTATCATAGGTCATGCTTAAATGGTGTAATAAAAACAGCGGTAGGATTGGATTTCTTCATGTCTGCATTCTTACACATCACATTATATAAAGCATAAACTAAACTTTGAAATCAAAACCATAAAACTGTCTTTCACACCTTGAAATTTGACAACTAAAATTGCCCTGCTGACTCAACTTTTTGCTTCCATTTCCAGAGACAATCTCATGACTGATGTCTATGGTGCTAACCTTTACAATCGCTACCTTGAGGAGAACTCAAGAAAAAGTTCAAAATCACTGCTTCAGGCCAAAGTTGCTGGCAGCAGGGGATCTGCCGCGCTCTCTCAGGATGATGAAGTAAGCACTGGTTGGGAGAAGGAGTTTGCGTCTGCAGCTGCTGCGCACTGTAGGTCCATTCTCGTGTGTACTGGGGTTTATAACCCTCACACCAAGGTACCTTCACATACACGGCAGAGCATTGCTGAAACGGTGTTCCACGGCCACAGAGATTTCAGATTTGATCCTGGTTTAGTAGAGCCGAATCATATTGTACCAGATGTTGATGCTGCTGTAGACTTGGTGTTTCAGCTGGAGAACTTTACACCTAATGGAGATGGCACGTTTTCCTAAGCACTACTCTGTGCTGTGCTTTTCTTCCCAAAAAACAAATTGTGCTTTAAAATCATGCCACAAACTGCTGCTTTCTGAAATGTTTGCCTTTTAAATTAACAGGGTCTTGTATTAAGTACACTTAAGTATATTAATATACTTAATATAAGTATGGATTATCAACAGTGCTTTAAGAAGTATTTTACAATATGTAACTTGTTGGTTTAGTTGCCTCTTACTATCCTATTCATTACATTAGATATTTTTTAACAGCAGTTATTCATAGTAGCCTGTGCCTGTCACTGGTACTGAAATGCCCATGTGACTGTACCTTCTTCATTTGCTGGAAGAATTAGATTCTAGGTATTTGAGATATTGAAGATATTTGATTGTGGCTACAGTTAGGTACAGATCACAACAGATATCACTGCCAGGTGTTCTGCAAGCAGCGAGTGTTCTTTCCAATCAGAGCCAAGACCAAGTCTGTTCTGCTCCTTTGTACTTGCTCACATACAGTCCCGCAGCCTCTTGTTTTATCTGTTGTCCTGTGTGTCTGGAGCTGTTACAGCTTCTGTCTGCTCTAAACTGTAAAGCCTTAAGAGAAATGCCCATGTGAGGTGGAGAAGGCAACACCTTAGCAACACCATTTTTGGTGTTGTTCAGTTAAGGCGAACAGAGTCATGTAAGAAAAGTGGCCAACGCAAGGTGTCCAGTGTGGCATAATACCTGGCCTTTTTGTCTCTGCCTTTTCATCTGCCCTGGTTTTGAGGAATTTAGAGTGTTTCGGGAATTTTAGGCATTTCTGTCAGTTGGATGTTTCCTCCAAAGAAGTGACTGCTGTTTGGGCAAAAGTGCCTAATAATTTACTTGAAGCTTCATACCACTGTAGTAATTAACTGGCCTTTAGAGTGATAGATTTCATCTTGTGTCACTGTTACATGTTGTTTGCTTCATGGATTTTATACCTCTTGGTTTGGATTTTTTTAAAAAAAGTAATTTATTTTGTGTTATTTTTGTAAAATACTTCTAAATATTTTCATCCAAAATATGTCTTTGAAAATATTTGTTTACAGCATTTGATCTGCTCCTGACTTGTTGGCTAGTCAGGTTTTTATGCTTGTTTGTTTGTTTTTTGTTTTGGGGTGTTTATTTTTCAAATTATAAACTGTTCAAACAAGAATCTGTGGGTCTTCAGTTTTTCCAGGTTCCTTCAGAACTGGGGGAATGCTGGCTTAAAAGCAGCTTTGGTGACGAGGAGCTAAATGAATTCTTGGTCCCCTTCTTTACCACTTCATGTTCCTATTACCCAAATTTGATAACTCACATTATGAAGTGAGTGACATTGCTGCTGTGAGGTCTTGTTGGTTTGCTGCCTTTTCTCCATGTACAAAGCTCAGTAATCCCTCTCTCTGCTAACCAGATTGTTGATTCATTCACTCCTGATGTTTCCCAAGCAGTTTTCAACATATCTTCCTGGATCCAGTGTAAGGACACTGCTCCTAGCAGTGTGTTTCCCATTTCAGCACTGGGAATGTTACAGCAGCCAATTCTTCCCTTTTTTCACTGGTACAACACTCATACAAAGCTATTTCGCACTTCTCCTCTGTCTATTTGCAAAAAATCCCAAATCTTTACTTGGAAAGATTGTAGTTTTGTAAAGTGCCAGGATGACCTCAAGTTGTGTTGTTTCAAAACCAAGGAGGTGGATTCAGGCTGTCAGTGAAGCAAGGAATAAAACTGTGGAAGTTGCTGAAGAGCGGAAAGTGTTCGGTTTGTTTCTTTTATTTTTCTTCCCTGGAATATTCTAGAGGTTCATGGAGGAACTGTGTGTAGACTTTTTAAACTTCGTCCCTCATGCAAGCATTCACTTGTAACATCTTGTAGAAAACTGCTTATCAGCATGCCACTGCTTTTTTGCAGAACGGGGGACAGGTTTTTGGTCTGTCTCCCTCTGAGATGCCCTGTGTGTGTGTTGCATGGCTGTGAGTGGTGCTTGTTGATAGGAATTGGGCTCCTCGCTGGCATGTGCTGCGAAGCAGGGGCTTGCTTTGGAAGGCCATGTGTTTTAAGGGTAGAGAAAACCCTCCTACATGTTGTATTCTAGGACTGTATTAACTTATGTAACAGAAGCTCAGCTTTGTGTGGACTGTCACATTTTGTCTAGTATCACAGCCTTGCAATTCCCAACTTGCTTTTCCCTTAAGTTGCTTTTTTCACCGCACAGATGTAGGAACTATCCTATAGATGTACAGGACACACGTGAAGCACACAAGAAAGAAAGGTCAATGCCTACACAAAGCAGGCGCGTGCTAGGCAGGACACTTGCACTGTTTCTTACACTGATTCTATGCAGTGCAGTTTGCAGATGTGGAATTACATCCAGAATGTTTGAGTAGTAAATAATGTGTCATTGTAGAAGAAGTAACTAAGGAATCCAGCTACACCCTATACCCTAAGGAACCAGTTTTAGAGCATGACCATTTTATGCAAAATAACTTGACTGCTGGCTGCATCTGAGGCTGTTATGGAAGCAATAGGGTCAATAGAGAACCAAGTAATTCGGTATTTGGCTCTTGGGGATCAAAACTGCCCATCTACTGATGTTAGATTTACAGAGCCAGGCAAAAAGAAATGGTTGTTGTTTTGTTTAACTTATATCAGTTAAATAAAATCCAGACTGTAAATGTTGCCTGTACAGGTACAACTGTAATTACGTTGTTTTCCAGTGCTTACAATTAAGGGTGAAGTTCTCCAACACTCAAGACTTTGGTTTTCACTCTTAGTCTTCTGGACTTCAGTTACCATTGGAGAGTTTATTGATCTGAAACTATTTACTGCTGCATTCACGTAAGTGATGGGCAGTTTTAGGGGTGTGAAATAGATAGAGAGTTAACCTGTTTGTTTAATAAAGAGTGTGTTAGAGCAGATCTAGTGTAATCTGGAGAATGGGATGCCAATGTTTCTTATCACTTTGATTTCTTATAAGCCAAAACAAGGCACACACATAAAATAACAGCAAAAATGTATTAATTGCCAAATGTTTACTTTAGTTAAACCTTTTTAATGATACACAGTACAATGTATCCACTACTTTGCTAAAATTCACAACAAAAAGCAGGCTTCATATGTTGAAAAATATTTTTCATAATAAATTCATAAATAGATGAAGGTAAACTATAAAAAATTACTGTAGTATGCAAGCTTGCTCCCTTGTGTCATAGTCCAGATCATCTAGTCAGTGTCCTAGTCAGAAAGTTTAAAAGTAAAGCAGCTACTGATGATTAGAAACATACAGCCTGCATCTCTTGAAGAAACCTTGAAAACACTAACAGATTTGTCCTAGAAAACGTGGAGTAATTTAAACACTGTTATCATTCAATCCCCTCAAGTGATTTTGGAATGCAGTGAATGAATTCAATATGAATTAGAGCTTTTTATTTTCTCCCCAGCAGGTGTGTGAGCCATTCACTTGACTGTGATCCAGCTTCTGGAGCTGTGGGGTTTCTATCTGTCAGGTATCAGCAAGTGAAGCACACATACAGACTTAGAAAGCAGACATATTTAGAAACTCTTACAAATCATTAAATTCACCTTCTGCTCAGTGCATGTTTGGATCTGTCCCTGGTCTGAAATGGCATGGTTACGCAGCACCATTCCAACACCAAACTCATATGAGGAAACCCTTATCTGACACCACCATCCTGTATTAGAAAAAATTCTCTTCATCACTATTACCACTGTCCTTAAGAAAAAGTATGTAGCATTTTATTTTGTCAACCATCAAACTGATTTTGACACTTAGAATCATCTCTTTTCATGCCATTTACAAAGGGAAAAACCTCTTAAGCACAGCATTGAAATAAGGAATGAACATGAAGAAGGCAAAATAATTAGGATGCTCTGCCTTTCACATTAATTTGCTTCTGATATCTGTTTCCCTTCAGTGCAAAACCAGTTGCATACAAGTTTTGTGCTTGTTTTTCACAGTGGTAACTAAGTGCTTTTGAAGACATTGCTTAGCATCTGGCTGCAGCTTTCACATCTCTGAAAAACCAGCTCCTAAGTCACTAGGAAAAAAAGTACCTTCAGACTGTCAGGTCAGGCTTGCCTGCCATGTTCAGGGGACAATCTGACATCCTCTTTTGGGGGCTAACAGTCTGTTACTCAGCAATTACTGAAGAGAGGCCAGCTTTTGGAAGTGTACTGGTGGCATTGGTCAGGTGCCTTGAAAAGGTACCTTCTAAGGAAATACAGTTTTCCACATAAATGTTGTTCCTCTGTTTTTATTTAGAGAAGATAATCTTTGTGTCATAAGGGGTTTTGTTTTGCTTTATTGAGTGAACAATTAGAAATTAGAACTGCTGGCTTGTCACAATTTTGGGAATCTCTGAGGTACTTTAAGCTGTAATTTAGAGAACTTGAATTCTTTTATCTAGCTATGACACCTGAAGAGTGTGTACTTTAACATGTCTGAGTGAGTTTATAGAGGAATTAATGTTCTAACTCCTACACAGTAGCCAATAGTAAGGTCTATGTTCTTATGAAAAGTTAACATAGGTGACTACTGTTCTTAGTATCCTAAGTCTAGGATTTAAAATTAGAAGCTATAAATGCAGTTTTCTAATATTATGTTTATGACTAAAGCAAGAGGAAGTACCTCACTCATAGTAATTTAGCTGGAATAGCAAAGGTTGAATGGTCTGGGTAAGACTTGGGCAGAAGTAGCTTTGTGAAGCTGCTCTACCTCCCTCATGCCTCACTGTGCCCCACACAGCTTGCTTAGGCTTGTCTGATGTCAGTCTACAGTGACTAATACATGTGCACTAGAGACATTAAGTGACTGCCACAAGGCTGGGAGAATGTGTCCGAAACCCTGATGGTTGGATTTTGTCTGATGCCCCTTCAGAACCGTGTGGTAACAAGATTAATGCTCAGTTTTCTGTTAAATTGGTAGTTGAAATAAAGTAGAAATCAGTGTTAGCAGTTCAGGTGGACAACTGAATTGGAAATAACTCAATTGAAGTCTAAAAATTACCTTGAAACATGGAGAGTGACTTTTAATAAAGAGAGCCTCAACAGATTTCTGTCAAGGCATGATCTGGGTGTCCTTGGGGAGACACACTTAAGTTTTACCTCACAGTGGAAGCCATGGGTTCTTTAAGTCAGTTTAACAGCTTTCAAGTGCTGCAACTATGCTGTTACCATACGTGTCTCTAGTTGAGCAGCCCACTTTTCCTTAGCACAGGCAGCAGTCAAATTCCTGTTGTGCAAAAAGCAAACAGGAAGGCCATAATTAGCGTCAATGCGATGTATTATTTTACTTCTGGGAAGGAGAGCGTTTTCTTAGAACTGAGTAAGCATTGATCAAACCTAACGCACTTAATCGCACGAGATCAAAAATCTTCCCTGACGGTTAACTCCGGCTCCACTGTTTTCATTCTCAAGAAGTTTTGCTAAACCTTTGCTTTCTGCTGGCTGCTGCTGACTGGTGGGAAAATGAGACGATTGTTGACACAGTCTGTCTTCAGCAACACCTAAGTTCTGAATGCAGCACACTAACTGCCTTTATCAATATTCAAGGAATAGAAACTCTTGTTAAAAAAGACACAGTGTTGGGGGGGAAGAAATCTCAACCCTTTTGTGCTTCTAATAATTAAAGTGCATTTTAGCCTTTTTCAGTCATAATATTAAAATGCTACCTAACATCAGCATAGGAGAGTGGTGGGTATTTTAATCTAACCTCAGGCAACATTTGGGTTGGGTGGTTTGTTTTGATTTTGTAACTTTGCTTTTTTCCAAGTAAACTGAAGTGAAAGGATAAAAACCATGCAGAGGGACAATTTTCTGCTGGAAATGAGAACACCTAGTTGTGGAACAATTTGGTTTTCTTTGTTTTCTGAAGTGGTAATTTCACTTAAATGCTTTCACCTCAGATTTTTTTTTCCTGTTTCAAACAGCTCTATAACTCAGTTCAACTGAGTTTTAACATTGCCTGTCTGGTAAAAACTAAGATACTCAGCAGGCTTGTTCTCTAACTGAAATCTCAGTGAGATGAGCAGCACCAAAGGACACTAACAAATAAAACTGAGATGGTATTTCCCTAATCTGTTTACCTTACAGCACGGGAAAGGATTGTAAAATCTGAGCACAAGCCAGTTACAAAGGACTCTGCTCTGTGACTATGAAGTCACAACCATAATAAACTATTAATCTGCATGAACATGACATCTTTTATTACCAAATTTGTAAATACAGAATGCCTTTTAGTTGATGAAGCAACCTAGCAACATTTGTGAAAGAATAATTAAGTGGTAATGGTGATTAGCCTAGAATTTAGGATTAATTTCCTTTCAATTCTATGAGCCACCATCCCTACATGTGTTTAAAAGTCATGGAGATCTGGAGCTTAGGGACATGGTTTACCAGTGTGCTTGAGACAGTCGGGTTAATGGTTGGACTCGATCTTAAAGGTCTTTTCCAATCTAAACAATTCTCTGATTCGAAGAACGGCACATATCCTTGGATCTGCTGCTCTGTAATTGCTTCACTTCTTGTACCCAAGGGCAGGAATATCAGCTTTAAGGTGATAAACAGATGCTGGGGCAAATTGAATCATGCAAGAGCACACACTGGCTCCATTTGCCTTGGATTTTTCCTGTTCACTGGTTGTACCCTCTGCCTGTAACCTGTTCCTTCACAGAGAAGGGCGGGCAGGGGTTAAACTGAGCATTGCCAAGGCTGGAAGGTACCAAAGGAGTGTACCTTCATTTCTCAGTTACACAAGGCATGTATTGTTCTCGATTCACTTTCCTCCAGCACACTATTTATCCAAAACAATACAACAGGGTAAACTTCAGCACTCTGTTATTATATAGATGCTTTGGGAGGCAGGACAGGTAAAGAGGAACCATTCCTGTTAATGAAATAACATAAATTTATCTTGATTTAAAGAGACTCTTGTTATACCACTGAGTAAAACAATCCCATGAAGACAAACCAATCATGTTACTACTTCCCAGTTCTCTCAGGAAATGGCAAAAAATACTCAGTCGTCAGCTGGCTGGGACTACAAGGTTAAATAACAGTAAATCTCAGTAGGACAATGTATAATGGGGCATGTTCAGGCTTTAAGGGTTCTTCTGGGTGAGCACATACATGCTGTCATGCACCACCATAGTAACGCACGTGATGATCAGCTCTATTCATCAAATAAATGCAAGAACCCCAATTTTCATGAAGTTCTTAAGAATCTGTTATTATTAGCTCAGCTTGATTTAGTTTTGTAGTTTCCCTTGCTTTCTAGCACAGTCAAAGTGATAAAGTCCTTAGGACTTTATTCTGTTCTTAAATATTTTCTGTCCTTTTTTAAATTTTTTTTTTGCAAAACAAATGACAGCAGGTCTCTAGGCTGGCAGTTACTTGACGTTATATTTAGCTAATTATAAATATTTGTACAAGTTTGAGCAACTAGAGATAAAGTTAGCTTAAATCAAAATCAATACAGAGGACAATAATGCCCATGCTCCTGGGAACCACATTCTGCTGACTATTTCATTTCAGTATTTGCCTCTGCATTCCACTCCCAAGCGTTACAGGGCAGGGATCAATGTCCCCTTCTGTGGTTTTGTAATATTTTGCACATTTTGGGTGCTGCCAAAAATAAATGACAGATACTAATACAAATCTGTGGTCAGCCAAGGAGATCTGCCTGAAAGCAGTTACTGCACCATCATCTCGTTAATGTTCAACTGCTGGTAAACAGCTTTCTTGGCGAGTGTTTATGCCATGAACTCTGATCGCACACTGCTGCATCATTCACTTGAACATCAGTCACATAACATTTGAAACAGAGGTTTTTACTGCTAAATCTCAAGTTTATTGCTGCTCATCCTCCTCACTCAGGTGCCCTTTCAGTTTCAATAGGTTAATGGAATTAAACCAACAGTACTGTCTTCCTAATACTTGAGTTCCACAGCTATGTGTGTGCATTACAGATTTGATGGAAGTGTTCAGAAGGAAAATGAAAAGCTCTAAGTTATCTTTACCATCTTTTTTGGGTCAAGCAGCTGTCAGCTGAGTGACTATTGTACTAGTGCTAACAGACAACAGCAGGGCTTGGTAACTGAAACAGTCACTGGTACTGCTGACAGCCCAAGCACTGTAACTCCCATCTCCTACTAACTTGAAAAAGTAAACCAGGTCTTCAGTCTATTTCTCTGTTCCCTTTTGTTTTAGGTAGGGCATGCAAACTTGTACTACACTTGTTACACCATGGAAGAGCGAAGAGTTAGAAGACAAAGCTGACTGAAAGCCATTCTTAGTTTTCTATAGCAAAATGAAAACTTGTCTGAATTAGTGCCATCACTTGCTAACATAGCAAACACATCACTGATGCTGTATTTCACGTTTTCTGACTACAACAGACCAAGCTGCAGAGCCTCAGCCTTCAAGACTAGTTTAAGAGATACCTGGGAGGAAATGGTAAGGAAAAGTTCCAAGTTTGGTTTAATTCTACTTGTTTTTTAAACAAATTTTGATGCTAAGGGAATGGATCAATAGAGTCTCAGTTCTGTATCTACTGAGATATAAACCCACAAACACTCACTGACTGCACTGCAGGTGGGATTTATGTTCTGTTTGTATCTTGCTCCAGCTGTAAGATGAGTTACTGCGTAAACTACTGATTTCAGTCTGAATACAATACTGTTCTTAAATGTATGTGAATGCTTATCAGCATGGCTTAAATAATTTGGCACTGATCCTGCAAATACTGGGAGGCTGATCTTATCTGAGGGTCTGTGGTCAAGCACACAGAACTGCAGGGTTCTGACCTACAGATGTAACCTTGTAGTAAGTCATGACATAAAAACAAATGTTTGCTAGGATTCTGTGTCTCAAGGACAGAAAAAGCTGACATCCAAGTTTTAGCTTGGCTGTCTTAATTTTTCCCAAGAGCGGGATACGGGGTTTGCTTACTGCCAACAAATCTAGAGTTCAAACAAGTCTCACTGTCAGTGTCTAGCTGCTGCCAGTTATCTGTGGATGTAAAGAACTGGAAATGCCCTGGGAAACAGCTCAACCTGCCCTTCCATTCAAAACATTAGAATTGTGAAAACTGTACTAATTGGACAATTTAAGGTCCTTTCACTCTTAGAACTATAAAACTTCAAAACTAACCTATTAGAATGGAAGCAAACAGGCTATGAAGCATTGGTAACTCCTCAGTTATGACCTCACAGGTTATAAAAGGCAGAAAGGCAAGAGAGTGGTTTAATATTTTCTGTAGGAAGATTAATACTATTAAAATCAGGAATCTTAGCCCTTCCTTAAATCTTCCAGATTTTCATTACACTGGATATGCTGAGCGGCTAACAACTGGCACAGCCCTAGTAGCAAACAAGTCCAGGTCCATTCTAACCAAGATATTAAAAAGAGACAATCACAGAATCACAAAAGGTGCTTCCTGAAAACAAGCTCCTTCATGGTATTAGAATTGCAAAAATCACTTGTCAACACTGAACATCTTTGCATTACCTGCAGAGTTAAAAACAATTCAGCTTCTGCTCTCTTTACAAATCCATTATTGTGAGGTGCTTGAGAGCATAAAGCCAGAGCACACTGCTGCCAGCACAGAATACAGAGCTGAATCTGAAAGAGAACTGCCTGCAGTTGAGTTATAAAATCTATTTTATTTAATGTAGACTTTTGATCAATGGTGAAATATTTTACTGCCAAGCATTTTCAAGAAATTAAAAGCAGGTGGTAACTTGGGATAGGGAAGCAGTTGACTACAAAGCTGGGAGGGAATCACTTGAAGAAACATTGGTTTCTTACAACCGAGAAGCTGCACTGCGTGCAGTTCTCAGCTATTCTGAGGTCTGCTTTCCCATCATATGCCCAGACTGTGTTTAAAGAGATGGTTCAAAAAAACCAAACTCACTTATGTCACGTAAGCAATGAACACTCTGGTAACACTATGTGAAAGGTAGAACCAGAATTAACCCTGTGTACAACCGTTAGGCACATGGCAGGAGATCATGGCTACCAGTCAGTTCAAGGTTTCTCCAGTTCCTGTTTCCAGTGGTGCAGGTCTTTAGTCGTGGAATGAACTTAAGAGACCTGAGGGCAAGAACTCAACGATACCCACTGGAAAAAGGGAGCTCTCACTGTGCAAACAACAATAATAAATGAAATGCATCTATCCACTCCTCAAGGCTGTGCTTGAAATGACCAGACGGGTCAACCCTACGTGACAGCACATCATGCGGTATTGCTTGGGCTGAGTTTACTTTCAGTGAAAAGAATTGTAACAAAACCTGAGAGAAGGCTTCCCCACCTGGGCCTGTTCCAATATGAACTAGCAATGCCCAAGGACAGGTGACTGTTATTTGGTCCCATAATCAAACCGTTGGGTATTATGACACTTAAAATATTTTAAATACCTTTATCAAAGATACTATCACTTTTTGGTCACTGGTGGAGTTCTGAGGATTTAAAGAGACGCTGTCAGGATTACCTATTCCAAACGCAACTTCCTTTGCCCACAGTCCCAGGCTAAATTCTTCAGAACTTTGAGTGTGCATCAGTCTCTTCCCCCACCACCTGTCTCTCCACCCCATATCACCAGGTTGAAGGTGTTTCCTCCACGCTTGTAACTTGTATGAAGGTTACAGAAAATCAAATGGTGGGCACAAATCTTGAGTAAGTTTTTCAGAGGGTCTGACTTTCATGGCTACCTCTCAAGAGTCCCTTTTTAAAAATAGGACACCAAAGCAAACAGGATTGTGTCTAACTTCTACAAAATTGCTGGTTTCACAGGAGGAGGAGAATATGGCTACCATGCTACTCAGCATTAGGGTGAAGCACCATCTAAATTCCAGTAAAGTTAGGGATATCACCTCACTCGTATCAGCAACCACACCCCCAGCCTTCCACAACGTCTTTGCTGTCAAGCTTGATGCTGTCAGTATTCTTCTCACTGAACATAGGGCCTCCATGCCTCAAAATGAGCTCTGTAGCCATCTTCACAAAAGCCTCCTCCACGTTGCTGGAGTCTTTCGCAGAGGTCTCTATGGCACAGATGATATTATCGTAGTGTTCAGCCAGACTCTGAGCTTCTTCCAGCTGAACCTCTCGAAGGTCACTTAGGTCAGACTTGTTTCCTGGAAGAAAAGGAAACAGCAGAGTAATTTGTAACAACTGTTTATGCCAGTGTAACTATTTAGCAGGAGGTTCTCAGGTTGCCCAGAGAAGCTGCAGAATTTCCATCCTTGGAAACTTTCAAACTTTGACTGTAAAGGCCCTGACTAACCTGTGCTAGTCTCACCTGGAGCATGAGGCTGGACTGTGTAATCTAAGCACCTTCCAACCTGTACTGCTGTATGACTCCTGTTGAGAACAAAAATAACTAACTGAAGAGTGGTGACTGTAGACCTTAACAGAAGACAAATGGGCTAGAAATGAAGTCTAAAACCATTTTGTGAAAACAACAGCAGTCTGCTGGTATACCAGGAAATCTATAATAGCACTGACATTGAATTGGTGGGTCTGCTGGCCCAGAAAACCATGTCCAAGTCAGAAACACTGGGGTTGGAAAGCAGAACTTGTAGCAGAGAACTGACAAACCCTGCTTGGCCTGAAGACTTTCTGAAATCTCCAGTATGCTGAAGTATTCATAGAATCATAGAATCATTACGGATTGGAAGGGACCTTGAAAGATCATCTAGTTCAATCCCCCTGCAACAGCAGGATCACCCAGACCAAGTCACACAGGAATACATCCAGGTGGGCCTTGAATATCTCCAGTGAAGGAGACTCCACAACCACCCTGGGCAGCCTGTTCCAGTGCTCCGTCACCCTCACTGGGAAGAAGTTCCTTCTCAGGTTGATGTGGAACCTTCTATGTTCCAGCTTACACCCATTGCCCCTCATCCTATCACTACATGACACTGAGAAGAGCCCAGCTCCATCCTCCTGAAACCGACCCCTCATATATTTGTAGACATTAATGAGGTCACCCCTCAGTCTCCTCCAAGCTAAATAGACCCAGCTCCCTCAGTCTCTCCTCATCACGGAGGTGCTTCACCTCCTTCATCATCTTCGTTGCCCTATGCCGGACCCTCTCCAGTGTATTCCAGACATCCAAAATATCCTGACTTGATGGAGCTTCTCTGGAACTTTGAAAACCCTATGATCCTTATAATGAGAATGGCTCCACAGCAGCTGTGCCTCACCACTTGGAAATCTTTAGTACTCAGTTTTCCATTAAGTGAGACAGAAAGGACTCGACACTGGCTTCTGATAAAAAAAGCTCTCTACTGCTTCACAGAAGTGAAACAAAGAAAAACATAAAATATCGGGGAAATTTCCAATTGAATCTATTACAGACATCTTAACTCCAACCAAAAATAAACCTTCTACCCATCTTAAGTAATTACAACTAACTACTTTGTACAGTAACTTGTAGCGCCTGGTGTTACTATCTTTTACTTACCAATCAGCAACTGTACAATATTGGAACCCGCGTACTTTCTCACATCCTCGATCCAGCGAGGAATGGACAGGAAAGAGCTCCTCTTGCTGATGTCATAGGCTAGGATGGCTCCGTTGGCGCTGCGGTAATAACTCTGGGTGATAGTTCGGAACCTCTCCTGACCAGCTGTGTCCCAGATCTGCAACTAAATGAAGTGCAGCATATGGTGAGACACAGGCTAGCAGGCTCCCCAGAATCGAGAGAGAGGTCTTAACAGTCTTGCTGTAAGTGTCCTTTATACAAAGTACATTCTGGCATCACCTTTTTCTAGTCCTTTGTCATGATTTAAGGATAAGAGAACACACTAGAAGACCTTTTTCTACTTGGTTGCTCAAAGTTTCTATCTATCACTTGGGACACTGGGTTACTGTAGATGAGCAGCTCTAACGTGTCTTTCTGAAATTATCATTTGTGTGTCTGACCCTACCCTTCTGTCACCTTCGATGTCAGAGTTAACAAATCAATATGTGTGTCACTGGAACTACAGCTGGGTTTTCCCCGGCATATTGTCTGTGGTACTGACACGGGTTTGCCAGTTCTGCTGCAGGTACAGGAACAATTGGAGAACCATAGAATCATAGAATCATTACGGATTGGAAGGGACCTCATCTAGTCCAATCCCCCTGCACCAGCAGGATCACCTAGACCAAGTCACACAGGAACACATCCAGGCGGGCCTTGAACATCTCCAGTGAAGGAGACTCCACAACCACCCTGCGCGGCCTGTTCTAGTGCTCCGTCACCCTCACCGTGAAGAAGTTCCTTCTCAGGAAGGTGTACCATCTGCTAACACTGGTGCTGTTTTATAAGGAAACCCGAGAACATGACAATAACTGATACAGAATATATAAACCATAGATCCTATGAAAGAAATGCCAGCAGTCCTAGGTTTCAATAAAGTTGGTCTAGTCAACTGTCCTTTTTCAGGCAGCAGAACAGACGTCCCATCCAGTCAGGAGAAGACATGCTTAGCTTATGTACTTTTGCCTGAATCCAGTAGCATAAGTACTTAGAGTTCCCAGAACTAGATGTTCCAGAGGAAGAAGCCAAATAACTCTGAGTGGACAAACACAACATCCCACTCATAGGGAAAATGTGTTTTTAAATCTTCTTGTTTTATAGAGTGTCTAATGTCCTGGAACATGACAGCTTATATTCCAGGAGCATTTAATCTAAAGTTATTGTGGATGTTCTCATCTTCCATATAAATCTCTAATAATTTTTGGATCTTTCAAAGCTCTTGGCTTCAGTATATAGTAGCAATGACACCGCAGAATTTCCTTTTACAAATTTTGTATTTTCAGTCCTTCTCATACACTATCACTTCTCTATCCCCAAATGAGAAATGAAAGAGCACTGCTTGTCTTCTTGTGCCATTCCTTGTAGTCTGCATCTCCTCTTCTCTGAGACAGGATGTAAACAAATCCTCTCTGGTCTTTCTATCTTTCTATATTACTCACTTGTTATTTACTGTTCCACTTTCTCTGAATCTTTTTACCATAAAGAGCTGACAACAACATAACACAATGCACCAGTGATACTTCACACCAAATACTATGGAATAATTTTATCATTCTTCCATTTAAGTGTTTTGCACATTTCCTTCTATCTTCTGTCTCAAACATGTGTTTGGGCAGCAGCCTTTGCTTTGGATAAGGCCGCACTAACCGTGTTGCTCTCCTGTGCTAACCAAGCATTTCAGTCTCAAATGACAGATGTAGAGCTTAAAAAGGAATCAATCTAGTGAAAAATCTTTTCGCTTCCACAGAGAGTTTTCTCAGACAACGCAAAGGAAGAGCAGTGGACTCAGAAGACAGACAACCACAAACAATGTGGACTTCAGTCTTCCGTCCTATCATATGATGATGATGATATCAAACAGATAATGATTTAGAACAGTCAGCAGAGGCAAGGAAGCTCATGGCAGGTTTATGTAGGATGTTCTCTGTCCTCAAGTCTCCCGCTGGACCTTTGTGCCTGTTACGTAGTTTTAAACCTCAGTACTTTCTTAGGTCAAGTGCAAAATGAGGCTCTTGGGAGAGGTCGGAGAGAGTCTGTGCGCACAGAAAAATTGTAAAGCTTTTAAATTAAAGAAAAATAATTTGTCTTAGCTTGCACTTTTCACATGGTATAAATAAAAGTGATTTACCTGCAGAGCAACTAAGCAAGTCAGCTGGGCCATGAGTGTCTACTGGATTTTGAAAATCTCTATGTAAGTACACTCCATAGAATCACAGAATCATTCAGGTGGTGACAAAGCCAACTGCCTTCTCAAAGTGAGGTCTAAACCTAATCCTTCCAGGAAGAATTGCTCCCTGATTTTCCAGGGAATAAAAGCAAGTCTGACCTGTCTGTAGTTCCTAGGATGATTCACCAATGCATGCAGCATGGGGAACAAGCAGGAGGAGTTAGAAATCTGTGTCCAGTCAGGTGATTATAGTCTGGTGGCAATTACAGAGACATGGTAGGACAGCTCGCATCACTGGAATGTGGTCATGGACAGCTATGTCCTTTTCAGGAGGGACAGGTCAGCAAGGCGAGGTGGTGGAGTTGCTTTTTACATGAGAGAGCAGCTGGAATGCATTGAGTTCTCTCCAAGGGCATATGAAGAGAAACTTGAGAGTTTGTGGGTGCAGATTAAGGGGCAAGCTGGCATGTGTGACACCGTTGTGGTTGCCTATTACAGGCCAACAGATCAGACTGAGGAAGTTGATGAGGTCTTCTACAGGCAGCAGACAGCAGCTTCACAGCTACAGGCCCTGGTTCTCATGGGGGAGTCTTGCATCTGGCCAAGAACAACCCCAGGTNCTACAGGCCCTGGTTCTCATGGGGGAGTCTTGCATCTGGCCAAGAACAACCCCAGGTACCAGTATAGGTTGGGAACTGACCTGTTGAAGAGCAGTGCAGGAGAAAGGGACCTGGGGGTCCTGCTGGACAGCAGGATGACCATGAGCCAGCAGTGTGCCCTTGTGGCCAAGAGGGCCAACAGCATCCTGGGGTGCATCAGAAGCGGGGTGGTTAGCAGATCAAGAGAGGTTCTTCTCCCTCTGTACTCTGCCCTGGTGAGACCACATCTGGAGTATTGTGTCCAGTTCCGGGCCCCTCAGTTCAAGAGGGATGTGGAGCTGCTGGAGGGAGTCCAGTGTAGAGCTACAACGATGATGGGAGGAAGTGGAGCACCTCCCTTATGAGGAAAGGCTGAGGGAGCTGGGACTCTTTAGCTTAGAGAAGAAGAGACTGAGGGGTGACCTCATTAATGTCTATAAATATTTGAAGGGTGGGTGTCAGGAGGACGGACCCAGGCTCTGCTCAATGTCATGTAGTGATAGGATGAGGGGCAGTGGTTAAGCTGGAACATAGGGGGTTCCACATCAATATCAGAAGGAATTTCTTCACAGTGAAGGTGACAGAGCACTGGAACAGGCTGCCCAAAGATGTTGTGGAGTCTCTTTCTATGGAGACATTTAAGACCCACCTGGATGTATTCCTGTGTGACTTGGCCTAGGTGATCTTGATTCTATGAATAATGATTTTATGAATAAATTAAACAGATTTATGGTCCTTGTGTTTTTAACTCAAGTATTTATGTCCATGTGTACATAGGACTGAATGTGCAGACTTGTTGAAGCCCTGAAGTGCCCTATTTGAGACCAGCACAGATCCACAGGTCTGACCTCAGGAAATCCCAACAGCATCTTCCTCCTGGCCCATATCCTTCAGGTAGGTTCTTTCTGTCAGGCATTTGAATTTGGTTTGTTCAGCCTTGACAAAAGAATGCTTGGGGAGACCCTACCACCACGTTCCAGTGTTTAGAGCAGAGGATGGCAACTCCCTTTTCACAAGGAGTCATGTGGAAGAGATGAAAGGGATGGGTACAAGTTACTCCAGCAGAGATTCTGCTTGGAACAAGAGGAAAATTTTCCATAGTGAGAACAATCAGCCTGTGGAATACTGCCCCAGGGAAGAGGTGGAGTCCCCATCACTGAGCACTTCTAATATTCAGCTGGACACTTTGTGTAGATCAGGCTTTTGCCAAGAAAGGCTGAACCACATGATCCACAAGATCCCTTCCAATGTGGGACTCTAGTATTCTATGAAAGCATGCAGACTGCACAGAGCAGGAGGGGCCAAGTTGTCTGGAACCCAGCATGAACATACATGTTCAACAAGGTCTGCTGCAGCTGGGTGTAAGCCAAGTCCATAGCCTCACCTGAAGCCAAGCAAAAAGTGCTTATGCAGTTTCCTCTAATAATAACTAGTAACAGCCAACAAGAACGCACTCATTAAAACTTGGAAAGTTGTAAATGTGTTGTCACATTGTTTGAAGTTTTAATAACTGTCTTATTTACAATTGTAAACACACACTACAGACATGGAGTGTGCAAGAATGCTGAACCAGATCACCAAATTTAAAGCACAATGTACTCTGAAAGGCAAAGTCATAGACTCATAGAATCATTAGGGATTGGAAGGGACCTCGAAAGATCATCTAGTCCAATATCCCTGCCACAGCAGGATCACCTAGACCAAGTTGCACAGGAACACATCCAGGCTCGACAGCATCTTCAGAAAAATATTTCTGTACAGCACCAATCATTCTATGATTTGAAGAATTTTTTAAGGGAGTACCAAAATACCAATTTGTCAGTCTGGTTAAGAAGTAATGTGGCTCAAACATAAACACGGAGAGGAGTACGGTACTGGAAGCAACCTGCAGCCCAGCCACTGCAGCTGGTGATGAGAGAGGTGTTCTTAGGTGAGAAGACTATGGGTTGAGGCATCCCAGAAGGAATGGCCTCCCCTTGCCACTGTTCTAAGTCCACAAAACACTCATGTCATGGATGTGAAGAAAACACCCCTCAGAGCAGAGGATAAAATGAGACTCAGAGACAGCCGCAGTGGCTGAGGGTGATCACCCTCATCACTACACCACCATCCATGGGGCTGACTACACTAAGAGACTGACAAGAAAGTTGGATGGCAACTCAGAGACTCTACAGAGCTTAGGAGTGAGGGAAAGCTAGACCATGCTAGACACTGCTGCAGTCCAGAATGTTGATTTGAAAGCAATTCCATATGTTACATGTTAAAATCAAAATACCAAATGAACTGCACTAGTCATAGGTTTATTTTTATTTATTTATTTGATTTAAGAACATCATCATTGTAGAGAATGTGATGGATGCCATGTCTGTCGCTCAAAACCTTTTTACACAATTTCCAATTTTGTAATTACTTCGGTAATTTTGGTCTAAGGAAAACAGAGAGATGTTGGAAATGCTGAAGAACTGTGTTAAATTCCTCTGAAGATGCCAAGAAAAATAACCTACAGAATAAGAATCAGTCACAGGCCTTCAGGGGAGCCTTCTCTAGTAACAAATGAGGAGAGGGACTTGGGGGTGCTTGTGGACGAAAAGCTCAACATGAGCCAGCAGTGAGCACTTGTGTCCCAGAAGGCAAACCTGATCCTGGGCTGCATCAGGAGAAGTGTGGCCAGCAGGTCGAGGGAGGTGATTCTCCCCCTCTACTCCACTCTGGTGAGACCCCACCTGGATTCCTGCGTCCAGTTCTGGAGCCCTCATTACAAGAAGGATGTGGATGTGCTGGAGTGCAGAGGAGGGCCATGAGGATGATCAGAGGGCTGGAGCACCTCTCCTATGAGGCCAGACTGAGACAGTTGGGGCTGTTGAGTCTGGATAAGAGGAGGCACCAAGGTGACCTTATTGTGGCCTTCCAGTATCTGAAGGGGGCCTACAAAAAGGCTGGGGAGGGGCTTTTTAGGTTGTCAGGCAGTGACAGGACTAGGGGGAATGGAGCAAAGCTGGAGATGGGTAGATTTAGAGTGGATGTGAGGAGGAAGTTCTTCACTGTGAGAATGGTGATGGCCTGGAATGGGTTGCCCAGGGAGGTGGTGGAGGCCCCATCCTTGGAGGTGTTTAAAGTCAGGCTGGATGGAGCTCTGGCCAGCCTGATCTAGGGTGGGGTGTCCCTGCCCATGGTAGGGGAGATGTGGTCCCTTCTAACCCAGACTGACTGTATGACTTAGTCTAGGTGATCCTGCTGTGGCAGGGGGATTGGATTAGAGGTCCCTTCCAATCCCTAATGATTCTATGATTCTAGGCTAAACAACTACTGTATGCCCATTTACTTAGAGAAGCTGGTTATTTTGAGCTCCTTTTGGCTTTGGATGTTTTGGACAGCAGAACTCTTAGTATTGGCTAGTAGTGAACAGTGAAGCACTAAACCAGCTGTTAACTCCTGTAAGATTTTTTCATTACTCCATATAATCATCATAGAAGTGGAGCTCCCCATAACTACATTAGGCAGTCTCAAAACATCCTCCCATATGTTTTATAAATTCCCGTTAGGAAGGAGCACAGAGGGTGCTGCAAGGGTGCAGGTGGGGCTCTGCCTGTGTGGGGAACAGCTGTGCTGGGAAGGCCCTGGGGGTCTCAGCCAAACAGGAGCCAGCAGTGTGTCCTGGCAGCATCCTGAGCTGTACTGACAGGATTGAAGCCAATGTATGAAGGAAGATGAATATTCTCCTTTATTCAGCAATTATTAGAGTCCAACAAAAATACAGCATCTAGTTCTGGAACCTGTGTAACAAGAAAGACACTGAAGAACTGGAGAAAGTCCAGTGGAGGGCTGTCAGGATGGTCAGGTGACTGAGTACATACCCTGTGAGAACAGTTGGATGGAAACAGGCTTATTCAGCATGGGAGAGGGATTTGAGGTGACCCATGAGTTGCTGTCCAGTACCTCTGAGGAGGTTATCAAGAAGACAAAACCAGGCTCTTCACATGGTGAGAAGATGACAAACACCACAGGAAAAACTGAAACAAAGGAAGTTTCAATTTGATGTAAGGAGGAAAAATTTAAGGCAAGTCTCTGTAAGATCATTCTGGGATGTCTGATTAGGCTTAAGGAAAACAGAGTTTCAACTGCTGAACCAGACAAGATTATGAGTGACAAGCTAACCAAAGAGCAAAGTAAGCGAGTATTATCAAATCGTTTGATGTGGATTCTTCTTGCATGGACAAACATATTGTTTATCAAAGGTTAATGTTTAACAAATGGCCTCAAGACACAATTTCTCCCTCCCTTCATACATAATTTATTAAGTACTTTCCTGATTCTTCTAAAGTGTCACAGCAGTTCAGGTTTACATTTGCTTGCGAGGAAGCATTAGTAGCAATTAAGTGCATCCTGCAGCTGATGCCTTCATTTACACAGATAGAAACATCACTTTAGTGCTATGAAGGCTTCACAATGTAGCAACTTCCATAAGGTTTGCAGGTAGTGAAATGGTGGATACAAAGACCATGCTAAATGTTTCCTAAGCAGCTGACTGTGTCTAATCCTGTCTGGTTAAACAGGGAGCTGCTGGGCAAACTCAGGAGGAAGAAAAAAGTCTATAGGTCATGGAAGGAAGGATGGCCACTTGGGGTGATTATAGGGCTCTAGTCAGAGGATGTAGGGATGCAACTAGGAAAGCCAAGGCCTCCTTGGAATTAAACCTTGCAGGAGAGGTCAAGGACAATAGAAAGGGATTCTTCAAATACGTTGCAGGTACAACTAAAACTAGAAGCAGTGTAGTCCCCCTGCTGAATGAGGTGGGTGTCCTGGAGACAGGGAATACAGAGAAAGCAGAGATACTCAACACCTTCTTTGCCTCTGTCTGTACTTCCAGAGGCTGTCCTGATATCAAGCCCCAGAGCACTGAAGACCCAGAGGAAGCTGGGACAAAAAAGGAGTTTGTCCTGATTGATGAGGACTGGGATAAGGATCAGTTGAGCAAACTGGATGTACATAAATCCATGGGCCCTGATGGCATGCACCCGCAAGTGCTAAGGAAGACAGCAGAAGTTGGAAGCCTGTATCTACATAAACCTAATGATCAGTTAAACCGCAAAGAAATCCAGATTGCTGAGATGATACAATTACAGGGTGGNTTAAGGACCTGGATGAGGGATTAGGGTGCATTGTCAGCCACTCAGCAAGACCTGGACAGGCTGAAGAGCTGGGCAGGGAGAAATTGAATGAATTATATCAAGGGCAAGTATAGGTCTTGCATCTGGGTAAGAACAACCCTAGGTACCAGTATGGGCTGGGGACTGACCTTTTGGAGAGCATTGTAGGAGGAAGGGACCTGGGGGTCCTTGGTGGACAGCAGGATGGCCATGAGCCAGCAGTGTGCTCTTGTGGCCAAGAAGGCCAATGGCGTCCTGGGGTGCATCAGAAGCGGGGTGGTTAGCAGATCAAGAGAGGTTCTTCTCCCTCTGTACTCTGCCCTGGTGAGACCACACCTGGAATATCGTGTCCGGTTTTGGGCCCTTCAGTTCAAGAAGGACACAGAGCTGCTGGAGAGAGGCTAGCACAGAGCCACGAGGAAAGGCTGAGGGAGCTGGGTCTCCTTAGTTTGGATAAGAGGAGCCTGAGGGATCACTAATTAATGTTTATAAATATGTGAAGAGTGGGTATTAGGAGGATGGAGCCAGGCTCTGCTCAGTGTCATACAGTGATAGGTCAAGGGGCAATGGGTTTAAGCTGGAACATAGGAGGTTCCATATGAATGTGAGAGGGAACTTCCTCACAGTGAAGGTGACGGAGCACTGGAACAGGCTGCCCGGGGGGTTGTGGAGTCTCCTTCTATGGAGACGTTTAAGACCTGCCTGGATGTGTTCCTGTGTGACTTGGTCTAGGTGATCCTGCTGTGGCAGGGAGATTGGATGAGATGATCTTTTGAGGTCACTTCCAATCCCTGATATTCTGTGATTCTGTGAAGATGCACAAACTGACTTTCCTGCTTTGTAAGGCAGTTCACAAAATGTACTAAAATGCTTCTATTTTCTGTTCCCTATAGCTGAACAAACCTACTCTGATGACACGGATTGCTCTGAAATCTCAATCCAACTGGAAAAGCCTGACTGGAATTTACACTTTACATACAGCCCACACCTTAACAGAGCAAACACAAAAAACAAACCTCCAAGCAAATGTATTCATATTCTGGTGGTGTCGCTGACTCAGCAGCTAACAAAGTGTCTGCAAGGTAAATCAGCAACAACATTGGATTCATTTGCCTAAATTAACATTTATCAGACTCATCTTCAGTGTGCACACCCCTCTTTTTTTTTCTAGATGGAAGTACAGAACAATCCAAAGAAAAAGCCTCTAGAACTTGCACTTTCGTACTTGTTTTTGTTAAATACTTGGAAACAATCCACAGGTTTTGTGACAGACTGACTACCGATACAGCAATATTCATGTGTAAGTGTTGACAGCAAGAAATGCACACCTGGGAAATCTGGGGTTTTTCCTGGGCTAGTCCTCCCCTACTCCTTAAGTCCCTGCCCGAGAGACTCCCAGTGCCAGGAACAGCCACACTTGTCACTTCTATGTGCCTGGCATTTAAATGGAACCAGGTTTCAAGATGAAAGGAGAACCACCCCACTTCTAACAGCTCACTTGCTAGAAAGCACAGCAGAGGTACTAACAGCACCAACAGAAAATTTGAGTTTCTTTTTATTCTGTTAACCCCAGATACATGACAGGAGAAGGTCTAACACTCCAGAGAAAAAAAATACCTTTGCCAGATATGCACCTTCTAATCCCCCTCCTTCCCTAAAATACTTGAGCCTATATCTTTCATTTTCTGCAACCATCTCTGCTTAACATTCTGCTCACCACAGTTACTTTATAAGAAGACAATGGGACTTTGACACCTACTTTGGTAAACACACTCCAAAACTCAACTGCAGTTACTGTGTTTCTATGTCACCAAAGGCTTCACAGTTTCATGAGCTGTCCCTGCATCAACTTCTTTCCAGCTCCACTGGATGCAGGTAAGGATGGGTGTATGATCCTTTCTGGAGGGGGCTGCTGAAGGGATCTGTCCCAGCAGCGACCTACAAATCACAGGTCCTTTCAGAGGCAATCTGTGCCTCTCCAGTGGGTAAATGTCCTACCCTCTTTTTAACCCTAAAAACTATCTGGTTTTAATCCAGCACAAGCTAAGCAGAAGTCAGATTTAGGGTTGATTTCTTCTGTTTTGAGAAGACAGATTCGGCACCTGGGTTATCTATCAGGCACTGGAATGGGTTGCCCAGGGCTGTGGTAGACTCCCCGTTCCTGACGGTATTTAACAGTCGTGTAGGCACGGTGCTTTGGGATATGGTATAGCAGAGAACCTGCCAGTATTAATGGTTGGACTAGATGATCTTTACGGTCTTTTCCAGTCTCGGCAATCCTGTGACTCTGTAGCAGATGCACACCGAGTAAACAGCGCCGTCAGGTAACTGTAACCACTTCACTGAACCCCGCTGACCCAGCATCTCTCACTTCCGAGTCCATTCCTGGAACCCCATCGGGCCAGCTGAGCTCCCGCCAGGCTGCTGGAGCCAGAGCGGCTCCTCCGCGTTCCCGAGGCGCTGAGGAGGCTCCGGCCCGGCCTGGGCGGCGCAGCTGAACCCGCACAACCTGGTACCGGGCGGACGCGCCCCTCCCAGCCCCGGGAGCTGCTCGGGGAGGCGGCACTGGGCAGGGGCACACCCGGGGTAGCGGCAACCCCTCGGGGCAGCAGCAACCCCACGGTGCAGCGGTAACCCCTCAGGACAGCACCAATCCTCCGGGGCAGAGTCAGCCCCAGGGGCAACGGCAACCCTCGGGGGGAAGAGGCAACCCCGCCCCGCTCACCTTCACCCTCTTGCCCTGAATCTCCAGGCTCTTCATGGTGAAGTCCACGCCGATGGTGCTGCCCTGGCACTCAGCGAAGGCCCCGGTTTTGAAGCGCTGCACCAGGCAGGTCTTGCCCACGCTGGCGTCCCCGATCAGCACCAGCTTGAAGAGGAAGTCGTAGCTCTCCTCCGGGTCGGCGCCGGCACCCGGCACCGCCGGGCCGGGCATGGCGCTGCCGCCTCCCCCCTTTCCGCCCGCCGCCCGCCGAGCGGCTCTGCGCAGCGCCCGCTGCGCCGGGACCCGGCACCGCAACCACCCCCTGCCCGCCCCAGGGCCGCCCCCGGAACCGCCCCTCCCCGCCCATCGCAGGGTCGGGCCTGCGGGTGGCACCGACGCGGGGGGAGCGAAGTGACTCGTAACCCGCGCGGAAGCGACGCTGGGCCCGGGAAGTGGAGGGAGTGCGGCGCGGGGCAGCGAAGCTGGTGAAGGGCCTGGAGCTGGCGCTGTTTAGTCTGAGGAAGAGGAGGCTGAGGGGATTCCTCATCACTCTCTACAACTACCTGAAAGGACGTTGTAGAGAGGTGGGTGCTGGTCACTTCTCACAGGTCATTAGTGATAGAACAAGAGGAAAGGGCCTCCAACTGCACCAGGGGAGGGTTAGGTTGGACGTGAGGAAAATATTTTTCACAGAAGGAGCAGTCAAGACACTGGAACAGACTGCCCAGGGAAAGGTTATTTAGATACGGGATCTGGTTTAGAAGTGAACTTGTAGAGTAGAGTTGATGGTTGGATCCAATGATCCCAAGGGCCTTTTCCAACCTGAATGAATCTATAACTGCTGGGCCACCTCCTGTTGGAGTGGTGCAGCTGGTGGTATGTCCCTTATGGCTTTCTTGGCCCCTAGAAAGAGTCTGCGCTGTTGGGTTCTTGGGTTCAGTCTGAGCTGGGAGGTGGCTGGTTAACTCACAGTTTGGGGCCCAGGGAGCTCAGTGCAGCCGTGGGCATCTCACTAGGGGACAGAGGTGTGCCTTTTCTTGAATGTGCCTGAGGAGGGCATTACCAGCTCCATCTGTGTGTGTGTGAGGACACAAGTGCTTACCCCCCTGCTTCAGCAGGAGTTTGCAATACGTGATCATCTAAGGTGCCTTCCAAACTCCACCACCCTGTAATTGTATCATCTCAGCAATCTGGATTTCTTTGCGGTTTAACTGATCATTAGGTTTATGTAGATACAGGCTTCCAACTTCTGCTGTCTTCCTTAGCACTTGCGGGTGCATGCCATCAGGGCCCATGGATTTATGTACATCCAGTTTGCTCAACTGATCCTTATCCCAGTCCTTATCAATCAGGACAAACTCCTTTTTGTCCCAGCTTCCTCTGGGTCTTCAGTGCTCTGGGGCTTGATATCAGGACAGCCTCTGGAAGTACAGACAGAGGCAAAGAAGGTGTTGAGTATCTCTGCTTTCTCTGTATCCCCTGTCTCCAGGACACCCACCTCATTCAGCAGGGGGACTACACTGCTTCTAGTTTTAGTTGTACCTGCAACGTATTTGAAGAATCCCTTTCTATTGTCCTTGACCTCTCCTGCAAGGTTTAATTCCAAGGAGGCCTTGGCTTTCCTAGTTGCATCCCTACATCCTCTGACTAGAGCCCTATAATCACCCCAAGTGGCCATCCTTCCTTCCATGACCTATAGACTTTTTTCTTCCTGAGTTTGCCCAGCAGCTCCCTGTTTAACCACACAGGTCCTCTGGCTCCCTTCCTTGATTTCCTATCTACTTGGTTTTGATTAGTTTCTTCCTGACCTGAGGACTGCTTTCCTATATGTTGTGACTGCTGTGCAATCCCTGGGCTGGCTATGACTTTGTATTACAAATACTTTACATTGTCTTTTGATGTTATTTTGGCTGTTTTCTTAAAACCATTTTAATTTCAACTTATGGGTCTCCTCTCCTTTTTCCTATCTCCCTTTTCTGCTGTTGGATGGGCCTGGATATTGGCTAAACACAGACAAATAGAAATCTGTTAAATAGTTACATGTCTTAATTTCTTACTTCATGTTTATTTATGTAAAATTTTTTTTAAGTTACACAATCAGGTTCCTGTAGGCACCATTTCCTGATATGGCCCCTAGTGTTTGACACACAAATTCCTGCTTGTGCATCTTAGATCATACATATTTTGTGATTCCTGTGTCTAAGAGCAAAATACTCTTCTTTCCGTTGTATGATGTTTTGATATTTTTTGAGATTAAGTACTCTTAAACATGTGTTTGTAATCACAGGAGTTCTGGATTTGTCCTTCCAGGCAGTGTGGGGTTATCTTGGAGAGTTTAAGACTTCAGTATACTGCTGCTGAGTCGACTGAGCAATGTGGCCCTCAGTATTACAGGATGTGGTCTTCTACAAGAATTGATTCATCTGAGATTTAATCAGAATAATTTAATAATGGACTGATTAGTAATTCAGTCAAAAATTAATTACTTTCTGACTTAAGCATATTTGTATCAGAGCTTTTTCTTTAAAGTTTATCACTGTCTGATGTTTGTCAGTTAACATGTTAGTGGTTTTATTTTTAATTTGAAAAAAGACAGAATTGAGAAAATCACCTGAGTATTTACAGGCAGGACAACATTGTCTTCTTTCTGTAGAGGGGTATCAACCTTTCAGCTTGTTTTCAGAGGACTGAGTGGGTTTTTTGAGGACAGTCACCAGTCAGCAGATATTCTTGCTGTACGTGGCAGTCTCTCTTCTGTATCTGTTTGTCTGCATTCAGTGTCAGAAGTAATTGGGGAGCAGTGAATGGATAGAGAGGCTCTTTAAGATAATTCTAAGAATTACAATTAATTGAGAAGACCCACAGTTTTATGAGGGTTTTTTCCTGGAGAGCCTGAAGTACTCATTTTTTTTTCCACACTCAACTTTTTGTCCTTCAAAGCTGCAGTGATCTCAGGAAAACTCCTGGGATCATGATGCCTGTTAGACCTTGTATTTCACATGGCCTGTTATAGCAGAAATATTACTTCTGCCTGGTGTTCTCTTACTAGCACAAGCAGCGGTGAAAATGCCTAGTTCTAAGGAAGTTGTTGACCAACAGGTGGATGGACTTGGGGACAAAAACTCCTCCACTCAAGGATTTTTTTTTGAGTACTTCTAAACTTGCAGGGTCCAGCCTTGCTATGAGAAATTTTGTAGTGTGGGTGATTCCTAGCAGTGAAATAACTTCTATTATGAGTATTTTTATGACTTTGTAATGTGTGACATGTTTATTACCCAATGCGAGTGAGTTTGCTATTGGCCAAGTTTCACAATAAGCTAGTAATAAAAAATTGCATTTGTGCAGTTTTACAGGTTAGGAATTTTAAGCGTTAGAAGCTGAAGTCATTTTAGTTTCTTCCAGATGAATCAATTCTGGATACTGGCTTCATTGAAATACTATATTCATATCCATAGCTTAATCAGCCTCTGGGTGCATGCAGTGCAAATTGTCCTCTGCTCAGTCTTGGTCACTCATCCGTTTTCCTTGTCTCCGTTCTATTGAGAATAAAAGCCGGTCGTTGTGTAGGTTTTCACAGTATCACAGTATCACAGTATTACCAAGGTCCCAAGAGACCTCATAGATCATCAAGTCCAACCTGTTACCACAGAGCTCAAGGCTAGACCATAGCCCCAAGTGCCATGTCCAATCCTGCCTTGAACAGCTCCAGGGATGGCGACTCCACCACCTCCCTGGGCAGGCCATTCCAGTGGCCAATGACTCTCTCAGTGAAGAACTTTCTCCTCACCTCAAGCCTAAATTTCCCCTGGCGCAGCTTGAGGCTGTGCCCTCTTGTTCTGGTGCTGGCTGCCTGAGAGAAGAGAGCAACCTCCTCCTGGCCACAGCCACCCCTCAGGTAGTTGTAGACAGCAATAAGGTCTCCCCTGAGCCTCCTCTTCTCAAGGCTAAACAATCCCAGCTCCCTCAGCCTCTCCTCATAGGGCTTGTGCTCAAGGCCCCTCACCAGCCTCGTTGCCCTTCTCTGGACACGTTCAAGCACCTCAATGTCCTTCCTAAATTGAGGGGCCCAGAACTGGACACAGTACTCAAGGTGCGGCCTAACCAGTGCAGAGTACAGGGGCAGAATGACCTCCCTGCTCCTGCTGGCCACACCATTCCTGATGCAGGCCAGGATGCCATTGGCCCTCTTGGCCACCTGGGCACACTGCTGGCTCATGTTCAGGCGGGTATCAATCAGCACCCCCAGGTCCCTTTCTGTTTGGCTGCTCTCCAGCCACTCCGACCCCAGCCTGTAGCTCTGCATGGGATTGTTGTGGCCAAAGTGCAGCACCCGGCACTTGGACTTATTGAATGCCATCCTGTTGGACTCTGCCCAACTGTCCAGGCGGTCGAGGTCCCGCTGCAGAGCCCTTCTGCCCTCCAACTCAGCCACATCTGCCCCCAGCTTTGTATCATCTGCAAACTTGCTGATGACTGACTCAATGCCCTCATCCAGATCATCTATGAAGATGTTAAAGAGGATGGGGCCCAGCACTGATCCCTGAGGGACACCGCTTTTGTCTTGGAGTGTAAGAGGAGATGTGCCACTTGAGAAAGCATGCCAATTAATAGAATCGATTTCTTAAAACACAGCTCTTAATTGCACTTTCAAACACTGAGGATGAAACTAGAAGCCTTGGTTCCTCACAGGCAAGTTTATTTGGCAAATCACTGCAGAGTCACTGCAGTCCAGTTCTCTGGATTTAGGTGTCTTATGTGATTTATTGAGTTGTGTGTTCACAGGTGTCATCTTGCCACAGTAGATGGGGGATGAGCGAAATGCCTTCAAAATATGTGTGTGCTCATCAGCACGCCTCTTTCGGGTTTCAAGTATAACCAGGATCCCACAAGCAGCAGTTGAACACAAAGACTGGATTTGCCAGTCAACCTGTGACTGCACGTTCATGAAATATTGCTAAAGTCCTAAAGGCTTTGTAAAGAACCACCTGTAAATCTGCAGTATTTGTTGACTTCTTATTCTTCTGAATGATACCTATATAGTGCCTGTCAACTTATCAGACATCTGTGCTTTCACAGTCTCTGTTTATCTGAGATCTGCTGATACTTGCCTTAAGAGTTGGATTTCTTGATGGTGACTTTTCCTTTCCCTGGTGCAGTTTGAAGGAGCTGAGTTTATTCTAATGTATTTTGGCCTTTAAAGATTATGATGCTATGTACCAATTAGGTAAAGGTGGTTATGGCACCCATGCCTCCTTTTCAGAGCCAATGTATATACTTTAGGAATCAGTTTTATGTAGGGTAAGTTGCCCTTCTTATGGAGATGTGTGGTGCAGCTGAATTTCCCTGGAATTCATATCCTTCTCAAGCAATGTGGTGCTGTGTCTGTGGCATGGTAATTTAGTTGCAGTACTAATAAAGCTGCTGATTCTAGGCATGGACTGTAAAAATAATGTTAGGAAAATATGATATCAATGAATCAATGTTTTTGCAGCCAAAATTAAAAATATCTTTTCCTCTTCTGACTTGTAGCCCCATATTTTGGTCTGAGAACAAGATGGATGATTTGCAGCATTTGCCGGATCATCAGTAATAAAAAAAGCTGGGGGTAAATTCCACACGTAATGATATTGCGCTAACTGTTGTCTTCTGAACTTCACAGGTACAGCAGGGGACAGAACATGTGAAATAACTCCTTGGGTATGGAATACGGGCCAGATGTTTGCAATAGTTGTACTGCCTTGGGAAGATTTAGACAGACAAGGAGCAAGAAGAATTTGCAGAAGTGCAAGGAGAAAATCTGGTGAGAAAATGCCTTTCTTTGGTCTTTTCCTCTGTGAGTATTTTTTTCATTCGATGGCAAATTCAACATAGTTTTTGCATCACTGAACAGTAAGTAGAAGAATAAATATAAATTTTACATTAGTCCTTTGAGATTGATAGTAGTGTGCACTTGTTAATGTTCAGACACACCTTCAGTCTGTACAAATAATTTGAAATAGAGGTACATATGCAGTTCATATCTACATGATTGATATGAAAAAGATATCGCTGTTGTTTTGGAAGATATTGTGAATCTGCTGAGCACTTGGCATTACAGCTGTGTTATTCAATGCAGAGTAACATCAGATGGTAATGTTGGACGGAGGTTTTAATTTCTGAAGTGAAACTAATTTCCCACTCGGGTCAGTAAATCTTTATCTTATTTATAATATCTGAAAGAATGTGAAACATCAAAATAGTTAGTTTGCTAGAAGTGTATTACATAGGCCTCTGTAGTTTTATGATAAGTATTCTGAAATTCTTGCCAAAATGAGTAATTTTTTCAGTGATTCATCAACATTCATTGTTGCTATCCAAGTGGCATAATTTAATTCCCCTTTAGCTGATCACAAGGCTTCTTATTTGCTTTGTGTGTATGCCAGCAAGGGTCTTAGAGTGATCACTTGCATGGTGATGTGGCTGGAAGGAGGATTGGTTTTTGTACCTGAATGTACTTGAGAAATGGAATGGCTGTGTGCTTGTCAAAAGAATCATGTGGTTTGTGAGGACATAGGTCAGTGACCTGGCTGCAGCCTTCTGTGAGTGTATCTTCTGCATTCTGACTCTCTGAGAGCTCAGCACTACAGCTAGCATCTGCCATGATTGAGAGACAGAAACGCTGCTTGATACAAGCAAGATGTTTGTTTATTAGACATACAAGAGTGTCTTATATATGATTCGATACATGCTCTACAATAGCAGTGGTTGGCTAACAGTTCTTCTGAAGTCTAAACACTATCTCCTGCTAACTAGCTACTATTATCACTTAAGCAAGCTGCACATCAAAGCACCTGTGATACATGATGGTTTTGGAGTGTTATCTGCTGGAGCATTGTCTGTTATCAGTTCTTGCTGCTCCAGGATCCATGACGTAATTCCATATATCTAATCCCATCTACGTCCATGGCTTTCAGCCCAGGAGTGGCAACACATTTCCAGTCATCATTTTATTGCCAAACATCAGCTCAGCAGTACTGTTGGATCTTTTGCAGACGGACAAGCATCTACCTCACCGACTCTGGTTTAAACAGGCTGCTCATCCTACTTCACTGTTCTGTTTGTGTGTTTCCTGAGATTTATTTCTGTTCTTCAGCAGTCTTCATCTGGAAACAGTCAATGGAATTAATTTGTATGTTTGAAATGAAGATGTAGTCAAGTACATGGTGAAATCTGGCCCCAAAACCTGGTGAATGTTTCCAGAGGATTCTAGATTAAATTTAAATTTAACCAATGTCATTACATTACTATTGCACTTCAAAGATTTTGAAATAGAATATCATAGCCATTGCCAAATTCTGTATAGAACAGTTTCACAGACCAAATTCCCACCTGCTGGTCTGTTGTGCGGGGAGATGTATGTCCCCTAACTGTTGTGTGGTGTGTCTTTGTAGAGAAAGAAACATTCAAGTACTTTATTTGCCATTTTTAGGTTATGATATAAAGAAATTCTCATTAAACTGTACCTATTAAGGTTAAGAAATATGTTCCTTGATTGCCATGATAGATGGAGCTGATAGGAAAGTTTGGTTCTTTTGTCAGCTCTCTCATTCTTTTGATGTTGCAGTTGGTGCCAGCAGTAGCAGAGATGATTTTCAGTGGTAATTCAGACTTTTTGGCCTTTGTGGGTTCAGGTTTTTGTGTGGTGCAGTGTCAAACTTGGGAAGATAGATATTTACGTGAACATTGATCTGAGGGGGAACGTCTTCCCAGTGGGGATGACAGAGTCCTGTAAGGGGCTGCCCAGGGAGTTATGGAATCTGTTTCTCTGGAGACATTTGAAACCCACCTGGCCATGTAATGGGAAACCTCATCGCTCTCTACAACTCTCTTAAAGGACACTATAGAGATGTTGGTGCTGGTCTCTTCTCACAGGTAATTAGCGACAGAACCAGAGGGAAGGGCTTCAAGCTCCAACAGGGAGGATTAGAGTGGACATCAGGAAAAAATTCTTCCCGGAGAGAGTGGTCAGGCACTGGAATGGGCTGCCCAGGGCGGGAGTTGAGTCCCTATCCCTGTATGTGTTTAAAAATCGCTTAGATGTAAAGCTGGAGGATGTGATTTAAGGGTGAACTTGCAGAGTAGGGTTGTATTCAGCCCTTACTTCTTTCCTCCATGTATTCATGTCTGGATTCTCACTGGTAGCTTTTGTCTGTTAAATACAGCTGTCTCACTAGCTAGTGGGACTTCTTTGAGTGTGAGGGTTGGTTTGTGTCAGTGCCTCTTGGGATTACTGGTTGACCATGAGCCAGTAACTTGCCATTGTGGCCAAGGAGGTCAATATTATTTTGGCATGCATTAAGAAGAGTGTGACCAAGGGAGGTTCTCCTCTTCTACCCTAATGAGGCCATGTCTGGAGTCCTGTGTCCCACTCTGGGTTCTTCAGCTTAAGAGAGGTGGGGATCTACTGGGGAGAGTCCAGCAGAGGCTATGAAGGAGCTATTTCTTGTTGTGAGGAAAGGTTCAGAGACCTGGGTCTGTTCAGCCCGAAGAAGAGCAGTCTGAGAGGGCATCTAATCATTACGGATTGATAGCTAAAGGGTAAATATGAGGAGAATGGGGCCAGACATTTTTTAGTGGTGCCCAGTGACAACACAAGGAACAATGGGCACAAGCTGGGACACAGGATGTTTCACCTGAACAGGGGGAAAAACATCTTTCCTGTGAGAGCAAAGGAGCCCTTGTGCAAACTGCCCAGAGAGTTTGTGGAGTCTCCTGCTCTGGAGAGACTCCAAACCAGCCTGGACTTGTGCAACCTGCTCTGAGTGACCCTGCTTTGGCGGGGAATTTGGTCTAGATGATCTCCAGAGGTCACTTCCAATCCCCAGCACTCTGGGATTCTGTGATCAGAGGGCAGGCTGAGGGCCCCAGAATTGGTGTTGCTTGACAGGGCGTCTCCAGCAATGTGCATTCAGCCATCGAACTTTAAGCTCCTTAGCTGGAAGTTGCTGTCAGTGTGCAGCTGTCATCTGCAACAGGGATGTGTTTTCCCTTGCGAGGTTCTTGAAAGTGCATTGAATTGATGCTAGGAAACTGCTTTAAGTAAAAAAAAAAATCTTAATCCTACTCCACAAATCTACTTGAGAAAAGTAATTCTTTTTTCCTGCAGATTAGAATAGAATATAATGTATAAATGTGAAACATATATGAACTTCTACTTTATTCCATAAGATTCAATAGATTTCCACAGATTTTTTTAAAATTCTGTTTTCTTTTTGGATTGGCTTCGAATCAGTAACATTTTGTGAAACTATCTCTGAAGGGTGTGCCTGACACTTCTAGGAACAGGGGAGGAATGTAGGGGGAAAAACCCACAAAATGTAGCATGCTGTGATTTTAATTATTTTTAACCACTGAATTTACAAAGTTTTTCTTTTTTATTCCACTTTGGTAGGATAAAGTACTGTGCCAAAGTGGTTGCTCAAATTTGAATTTACATTAAAGTGCATCACAGCTTTAGAAGAATAGAAGGAAAAAAACCCCTTGCACTATGTCAAGTTTTAATATAAAGATTGAGCTGTGGCAGATTTTTCTAAGGCAGGTTTAAAAATGATTGATCACAGCCAGGAAATTGAATGGAGATTGTATTGCCCACTGTCCAAAAGTACAGTAACCTCAGATTTCTGTTAATAGAAAACAATTTGTCTTGTGACACCTGACACTTGGTGACAGGGGAGCTGTGTGAAGACTCTGGGAAGAGCTGGCAGTAATTGGTAGCTTGTTTGGAAAATCATTCTGTCACATCCCATTACTGAAGTCTCACTATGAAAGAATGACAAGCTTCAAGGAATTTCTCTTCCTGGCAACTTTCTGCAGCCACTGGGTGACAAAGTGGATCCAGTTTCCAAGCTGCCTGTGTGAAAAAGCTGTTCCTAAAGTTGAAGAGATCACTTCAGGGGCTCTGAACTTCTGTTATGTGCAAGTTGTGCTCTTTTATAGACTGCAGTTTTTGTCCTTCAGTTTGTAGTCGCTGCTTTTGTATATTAGGCTATCTGATAACTCACCTTTTGGTAAGTGTATATGAAAATCAAGTAACCAGTTTTTGCAGTTACTTGCCAGCTCGAGGGAGTCACACAAAGACCGGCTTCGAAGTGCTCTACTGCATGCAAGGTAGTCTGATTTCAGGACTGCTGTGTCCTGCTACCAGCATAGCTTGCAAAGTTAGATTTTATACAGACATGCTGGCTCCCTTAGTTTCTCACGGTTGCAAGCAGCAGTGTATGCATCCTAGCCAAAAAGGAATTACTAATATTGGAGTCAAAAGCCTTCTGACTACTAAAGAGAGGAGACAAGAAAAAATGGATTTGGTGTGGAAGAGGGAACCTGTGATCAATCCCTGCTGACACTTTCTTCCCTGTAGATTGAGGCCACCTATGAAAAGGCCTGGACAACCCTGGGCTAAGGTTATTGCTCTGTTTCTTTAGCCCTATTTCTTCACACTCTGCAGAGGGAAGACATCTTTCATTTGTTTCCCAGGGAGCGTGCTTATGTGAACCAGTGCTGCTCAGCTTTACTGAGAACAGGTTGTTAGAGGGCCGGGTGCTTGATGGTCAGGCAAAGCCCAAACTAAGAACACACAAAATCTGAACGAACTTTCATCAGGGACCTCATTTATTTTGCTAAAAGTGAACTTGTTTTGTCAGTCAGTAGCTGTGTGCCTACTATGGTGATATCAGTGCTGCTGCCCAGGGATATCACTTGGGTAAACTGAGGATATGCCAGTGGGAAAGGCATTCTGAGGGAATGTCAGGGAGCTCATTGCCCCCAAGAATGAGTAGGGAATAAATAGCAGCCATGTGGCCATTATGCAACTACAGTGATTTGTTGTCCCACACCCATTATTGAGTTTAATCTAAGTTTGATTGCAGGCAATGTAACAGCAAAATATTTACATGGGTTCTAGCAACAGCCTTTAAGTGCTTCTGAAAGTTGTTTTGTTTGGTGCTCTGGAAAGAGAAAGCATTAAGGCAAACAGCATTATGGAGATAAACTTGGCTTTACTCAGCGTTGTGATAAAGTTAGTGCTGTCACAGGAATCATTAGATACGATTTGTTAACTTTTCAGTGTCAAAGTTTCAGATGAAAGTAAGACAGTGTCATTCAGATACAAATCATCACATACAAGTATATGGAACCTCAGAGAAATGAAAAACACTTATTTGCAATTTCAAATTGTATTTTAATTCCCAAACAGTACATTTCTACACAAAACCAGTATGAGAATATATGTATATTGGCTAATTAGTTTACCTCGAAGAATGCAAGTGTAGTAATGTAAACCTGCTAACAAGCTCATCTTGCTGCCACTACATGTACTTTGTACATATAACTATGTACTGGGTTTAGCTGGGATGGAGCTTAACCTCCCCATCTCTCCCAGTGCTGTGGGTATGCTGGTAGCCAGAGTGCTGTTGATAGCCCCACAGTGTTTTGGCTAAAGTTGAGCAGGGCTTGAACAGCACCAAGTCTGGGGTTTGGTTTTTCTTTCTTTCCTAACATCCTCCCAACGGAGGAGGGTGGGGGGCTGAGCTGGGCTGGACTCTAGGACAAGCTAGAGAAGTGGACCTGTGTGCAATTTTTGTGTTAAACAAGCTAAGTGCAAAGTTCCGCACCTGGGTCTGGGCACTCATTGATATTAGTGCAGGCTAAAGGATGAAGGGGTTGAGATCAGCCCCGCAGAGAAGACTTTCGGGTACCGGTGGATCAAAGGCTGGATATAAGCTGATGTTGTGCACTTGTAGCCCAGATGCCAACTATATCCTGGACTGTGTGTCCAGCAGTGTGGTGTCTCTTTTGAGAACCCACCTGCAGTGCTGGATCCAGCTCTGGGTTCCTCAGCATAGGCCCCCCTGGTGTGGGGCCAAAGGAGGTAATAGAAATGTTGCAAGGGCTGGAATCCCTCTGCTGTGAGGCCAGGCTGAGAAAGTTTGGGATGTTCAGTCTGGTGAAGATTCCAGGGACATTTTATTTTGGCTTTTCAGGATTTAAAGTGGGGTCCTCTAGGAAAGGTTATGCAGAGAGGTGGTAGATATCCCAATCCTGAAAACGTTCCAGGTCAGGTTGGATGAGGGTAGCCAGATTTACCAAAGGGTAGTCATGCTTGACCAACCTGAAACCTTTTTACAAGGGCATAACCAGGTGGATATGTGATGGCAAAGCAGTGGATGTGGTCTATTTTGACTTCAGTAAAGCATTTGACACAGTCTCCCACAGCATCCTCGCAGCCAAACTGAGGCAGTGTGGACTGGATGATTGGGTAGTGAGGTTGATTGTAAACTGGCTGCAGCATAGAAGCCAGAGAGTGGTTGTCAACGGGACAGAGTCTAGCTGGAGGCCTGTATCTAGTGGAGTGCCCCAGGGGTCGGTGCTGGGATCAGTTCTATTTAATCTGTTATTTAATGACTTGGATGAGGGATTTGAGTGCAATGTCAGTAAGTCTGCTGAGACAAAAAACTGGGAGGTGTGGCTGACTCTCCAGCAAGCTGTGCTGCCATTCAGCAGGACCCAGACAGGCTGGAGAACTGGGCAGAGAGGAATTGAATGAACTAAAACAAGGGCAAGTGTAGAGTCTTGCATCTGGGCAAGAACAACCCCAGGTACCAGTATAGGTTGGGGACTGACCTGTTGGAGAGCAGTGTAGAAGAAAGTGACCTGGGGCACTGGTGGACAGCAGGATGACCATGAGCCAGCAATGTGCCCTTGTGGCCAAGAAGGCCAACGGCATCCTGGGGTGGATCAGAAGGGAGGTGGTTAGCAGATCAAGAGAGGTTCTTCTCCCTCTGTACTCTGCCCTGGTGAGATCATATCCAGAATATTTTGTCCAGTTCTGGGCCCCTCAGTTCAAGAAAAACATGGAGCTGCTGGAGTGTCCAGCGTAGAGCAACAAAGATGGTGAAGGAAGTAGAACACCTCACTGATGAGGAAAGGCTGAGGGAGCTGGATCTTTTGAGCTTGGAGAAATGGAGACTGAGGGGTGACCTCATTAATGTTTATAAATATGTGAGGGGGAGGATGGAGCCCTGGGAGTCTTCTAATGATAGGGCATGGGGCAATGAGTTTAAGCTGGAGCATTGGAGGTTCCACATAAATATGAGAAGGAACTTCTTCACAGTTGACAAAGCAGTGGAAGGGGCTGCCCAGGGGGGTTGTGAAGTCTCCTCTGGAGATATTTGAAACCTGCTTGAATATGCTCCTGTGTGGCTTGGTCTAGGTGATCCTGCTGTTGCAGGGGGATTGGACTAGATGATCTTTTGAGGTCACTTCCAGTTCCTAATGTTCAGTGATACTCTGGGCATTGGGGTGAACTCTTCAAAAACCTTTGCTTGCTCTTGCTCCATAATTGTGAGTGTGATTACTTGACTTGCTGAGTATTGAAGCAAAACTTGAAATGCTTTAGTTACAATTAATTCAACAGCTACTGCTATGTCACCAAGGAATGTGAAAACATACAGTCACTGGTTTGTGCTCCTGCAGGCGCAATGCAGTGACACATCCTGGGATCTTCAGAAGCTTGTGGGAAAGCAGCCTGCATGTTTCAGTTAGATAGCTGAGAAGTTTTCCTGTCTCTGCACATTGTTAGCAACTGCAGCTATTGCTTATGCAAATTGCCCATGTATGTGGCTTAAGCAGGACACAGTGGCCTTGCCAGATAAACTGCCGAGCCTTCAGGTAGCAGTTTCAGCTTCCCCCCTGGTTTTTTCAGAGGGTTTTGTTGTTTTGGATTTGGTTTTATTCCCAAAGCCCGTGGATCAGAAGTAATAAATATAATACTGGTTTAGTGCAATGTGGAACACTGCTGTGGAAGACATTTCATTTCTTTTTCTCTGAGAAAAACAATGGCATCCTGGCTTGTATCAGAAATAGTGTGGCCAGCAGGAGTAGAGAAGTGGTTTTCCCCTGTGGCCCTGCTGTTGAGTCCACACTTTGAGTACTAAGTTCACTTTCAGGCACCTTGACATAAGGAGGACATTGAGGTGCTGGAATGAGTCCAGAGAGGGGCAATGAGTTTGGAGAACAAACCTTGTGAGGAACAGCTGAGGGAGCTAGGGTTGATTGGTCTGAAGAAGAGGCTGAGCAGAGACCTTACACTGTCTACAACTACTTGAAAGGAGGTTGTAGTGAAGAAGGTGCTGTCTCTTTTCACAAGTCATTGGTGACAGAAGAAGAGGAAATGGCCTCAGGTTGCATTGGAGGAAACATAGGTTAAACATTAGGAGAAACTTAGTTACTGAAAGGGCCATCAGATATTGAAACAAGCTGTCTAGAGAACGGGGTTTGGATTACCATCCCTGGGTAAGTTGAAATGTGGAGATCCAGAGCTCAGGGACGGGGTTTAGCGGTGGCCTTGGGATGATTGTTTAATGGTTGATCTTGATGGTTTTAAAGGTCTTTTCTAGCTTAGGCAGTTCTATGATTCATTTTCCCCCTGCATTCCATGCATCTTATTTAATGTGTTGATTGGTGTAATCAGAAGCATTTGCCAGTTGCTCTTCCTTCGTGTTTGCACAGTTAAAGCCATACAGTAAAACACTGCAGTTGTGTGCACGTCTACCTGCACAGGCACAAAAGAGTGTGGTAAGCTTTTAGCCTTAATCATTTCCTTCATTTTGAGGAAACAAGAAATACTATTTAGGAAGCCCTGCATGAGGGACTGCAGAGTTTATTTCTTCTGCAATATTCTGCATTAATACAAAATGGTGACTGCTTTTAAAAAATGGAAAAGCTCAGTGCAGAGGAAATACTCTAAAATTATCCAAGTGCATACACCACCGTGCTTCTCTTTGTTTGAAACTCTTTCCTGCAGAGGTTGTTTATGTAGAATAACAAGTTAATAAAGCTAGAGAAGTTCTGATCTAGATGTGCTCATGTGGCACGGCTGGGGTTCCTCAGGGGAGTTGGCAGCACTCAATGGGGACATCCCCTGACACTGAGACCTCTCTTCATGGCCTGCCCTTCACCAATTTTTCAGGCAACCAAACCAATAAGAATAGTTGTAATGTTTTAGATTTTTAGGGTTTTTTATATATTTTATATTATTTATAGATGTTTTATCATTCTCTGTTCAGTTAGTAAGTAACTATTTGAAAAAATGCCCAGAGTGGATTAAGCTGTAGGATTCGCTGTGACACATGACAAGCTGTTTCAGTGTTTTAATTATTTCTACTGTTAGGTTTTGAGCTCAGATTCTAGTCTGAGTTTCTACTCCTGTCCTTTGTTAACAAATTTGTCTTTGCATAGATTCATGCAAGCTGTGATCTTGTCATTCCTGATATCCCTCCTTGTTAAATGAAACACTGAGGTATATTTAGCATATATTTTCCCGTCCTTTATTTACATTACAGTTGTTTTTCTGATTCTTCTCCAGCTAATACCTTCTTGATTTGTAGCCATTGATATGGAAGTATTGTACCGTTTCTAAAAATGGAAGTAAAACCTTAAATTATATTGCCTGTATTTTAACAAAAGAACCTCACATTTGCCCTTTGCAGTGTCATACATGGGAGGTCATGGGCACCACACTATTTGCCTTCTCTGAGTTGAGAAACCTGTCTTTTGTTTCTGAATGTGCAACCTTGCTTTTGGTTGCTTGGCACTCCAAGTAACCCTCTGTTCTTTGTGTTTGACTTTCCTCCTCTTGTTTCCCACTGCATGTCACATGCAGCCTTTAACATTGCAATGGGCACACTGTCTCTCAGACAGTGAATTATTTGGTAGGGAAAATATCTGACTTTCTTTCGTTTTTCCTAATCCAGAACCCTGTGTGACGCTTTATTACTAAATCATGTAACCCTCTACCCATGGTGCATGTCCTTTCCCCAAGTCTATCTGCACTTCAGAGGTTCTTTCAGAGGCTGTGGCTGTTCCTCTTGTCACAGAGAGGGGCAAGTGACTCACCCCAAGTTGGAGTCGGTTTAGCTTGACAAGCCTGATCGGCCTCTTGGTGGACCAACAGTAGTGATATGATATGTTAAATGGTAACATCTCTTCTAAACCTGTGTGAGAATGATGGCAGCAGTTGGTATTGACAGTTTGACTGTGTAGTGCTGAAGTACTTTAGCAAGGGTGACCTGGAAATACTTCTGCTGTCTTTGATTTGAGTGTTTGACTAGGAATGGGTTTTTTCTTGCAGAATTGGAAGCACACAGTAATTGCAAAACCACCTTTCAGAGGAAAGCTAACCACTGGCTTTGCTTGGGATGTTTGTGCTTGAAACAAGGAACCCCATTCCTGTGATGTGTTGCTATGTAAAGAACCAACCATCTGTGACAGATAGCCTCCAATACCTAGCTCAGCTTTTGATTGTGAAGGAGCATGTGCAAAATGTGTCTTAAACTGCCAGGAGTAGTCTTAGACAGCCTTCAGTGATGTCCCATCTAAGTAGCTTAACTTCACCAGAGCATTAACTGCTGTCCTTTGGAGTCTTGTGAAATATCAGGTTAGAGAAAGAACCACATGTCCGAGTCAGTCACAATTTTTCTATGACAATGGGGGACACAAGCAGAGTTGACAGTTCATCCTTTTCAAAGTTGTTGCATAGACTTCATCAACTGTCAGTAGTAAAATTTAAAGACAAGGTCTGGAAATCTTGTAGCGTTTAAGCATCCATTGTTTCAGTTTCCCATAGAACACTTTATTGGTCCCCGTGTAGGAAATTCAACAACACTTAAAATTACTGGTTTTATTCTCATTACCACTCCATCTTTTTATGTGAGGGGTATGTTCAGCGACTGGGTTATATAATTGTAGCAGTTTGGCTGGCAGGAAACTCTGGACCTGAGGAAGAGATGGTTGAATTTGTTTGTAAACAAGAATGGTCCTACCAAGCCCATTGGGACAGAGAGAGGGTAACAGGTTGCAAACTCACACAGCTTCCATGTGAGAAAAGAGTAACTGAAATAGTACAGCCAGTGTTCATGGAAAAATATGAAGCTTAATGACGTCAAAAAATAGAAAATACTTTTCATATGAGTAGACAACAGCAGAATGAAACCTGCCTGTCCATACATCACCAAGGCTATTTTCAGAAGGAAATTAAATCAAATTTGCCTGTCTGGAGACCCAGACTTTGAGCTCTATGACCTCTCTGCAGCATGGGTGTCTGTTCAGGCTAGTGGTAGTGAACAGCTCATTGTGTCTTGTGGTTTTTGTGGGCATACATCCCCATCAAGTAGCTCCTGGAGCCATACTGACATAGGTTTATTTGGCACACCAGCATTTTTGAGGATTTCATAGCCCATGCTACTAAAGTAAGTGTAATGATTGCCCCAGCGATTAAAATGAGGTCTCGCCAAAAGAACTCAAGACATGTGATTGGAAGAAGCCTCTTACAAATCCCCAGTTCATTTCCAGTCAGCTGTTTCAAGGGCTTCATCCTCAGAGCAGCTGGAGTTGCGCATCTGATGTTGGCAAGAGAAGAGGCAGAGACATCTTCTAACCAGAGCTTTAGATACAGAATATGACAGTCACAGTTCCAAGGATTGTCAGACATTTTCACCTCCTCCAGGCTGTTCAGGCTGTCTAGGACTCCTGGAGGAACTGAGGTCAGGCTGTTGTTCTGTAGATAAAGCCTCTTGGTGTCAATGGGCAGGTCAGGCACTTCTGTCAGCCTCTGAGAGCTACAGTCGACGTGCAAACCCTTTGTTCCTGTCAGAGACTTGCAGCTGCAGGAGGGAGGACAGGCTTTGGTTTGGCTTATGTGGAACAACAGTGATACAGCAAACCCCACAAGAGTGATGAAGTCTGCCTTGTTCATGCTTCAGCTACCTAAGGAAAATAAGAATAATCTGGTAAGTATGGCTCGTTAGCATGCTGCACAGAATCACAGAATAACTTCAGTTGGAAAACACCTTTAAGATCACCAAGTGCAACCTTTGACCCAGCACCAAGTCACCACTAAATCATGTCCCTCAGCGCCAGGTCCATGTGTCATTTCAATACCTCCAGGTGACTCCAGCACTGCCCTTAGCAGCCTGTTTCAATGTCTGACAACCCTTTTGGTGAAGAAATTCTCCCTAACATCCAGGCTAAACCNTTTGTGGAGGTCAGTTTTAGAAAATTGCGCTTAAGAAACTAGATAAGTGTAAGTGTCTAAAAATCTTCTTTCTGAGAGCATGAAAGTATTTTTCCATGGCAAAAAAATATTTTTTCTGCCTTACAGCTTCATAGAATCATTAGGGATTGGAAGGGACCTTGAAAGATCATCTAGTCCCATCCCCCTGACAAAGCAGGACCACCTAGACCAAGTCACAAGGAACACATCCAGGCGGGTTTCAAACATCTCCAGTGAAGGGGACTCCACAACTCCCCTGGGCAGCCTGTTCCAGTGCTCTGTCACCCTCATTGGGAAGAAGTTCCTTCTCATATTTATGTGGAACCTCCTATGTTCCAACTTACACCCATAGGCCCCCACCCTGTGTGTCTCTGAGAATGTAAAATTTATGATGAACAGAAAATTGGGATCTGGTACTGCTTAATCAGGGGATTAATGTCCATGCTTTGGGCTAGAAGTTAATGTTCTCCTTTGCTACATCAGTCCCTCTTATGTGGAGTGGATCTCAGTAGACTTACATCATAGTCCCTTCTATTTGGCAGTTTAAAACCTCTAAAGCTCTCCTCTTTCTGTTATTTCCTACTACTCCGCATTTAAAAACACACAGCTAGCTTTGGGACCAGATTGCATTTTGAAAAACAAACTTCCTTATACCAGTAGAGGAATTTCCACTCTTGGAACTATCTTTATGATTTTAATGCATCCCATATTTAAAATGTATTTTTTTTCCAATTAACGTGCAATAAGTAAATATTGAAATAAAAATACCTGACCATACATTGCCTTGGACACTACTTGGAGAATGGTGGGTATTGCAAAAGGATTGAGTTTTCATAAACTTAAAATGCCTTTTTAACTGAAGAAGGTGAGAAGTTTGTTTGCAGGCAGCTGCTAGAAGCACATTGAGTATGATTTGAAAACTGGTGTGGACAAAGCCCGAGAAATATCAAGCAGGTAGAACAGATCTATTAACAGCAAATATGGAGTAAAAGGTTTTTTAAGCACTAATATGATAAAGAACTTAAATAATACCAATGTGGAAGGAATTTGGAAATAAAATCTGCAAAATAACCTTTTCAAGTGTAAATGTATTTCAGAATTAAAACAATAAAAGGCTTTACTCTTAAAAACTTAAACTGAGGCTAGTTTTTAATCTAATAAAGGCAAACTGTAGGGAAAATAGATTGATTATTTTGAATTAATTTTCTTCAATTTACTTACAAGGATTATGTAATTCTGTTATTTTCTACTAGGTGAGTTTTTTCAAAGCAGATTCTTAAAAAGACATCTGACTGAAAGAACCCATAAGCAATATCTGTAGAAAAGAGAGCCTCTTCTGATTCAGATATAAACATTAAGAAATTCCCAACCAAACAGAAATAAGAATTGTGATAAAAATGCAGAGAGGAGGAGTTGCTGTAGTGCCTGACTGACCCTTACCCTTGTTTATTCCCTCTTGATTCCGTCCCTCCGCTTGTAGGGTGTTGGCGTATACTCTTAAAAACTAGCTGGCTTTTCTTATGGCGCTGACTTTTCTTATGGCTCAGTAAGAAAATGAGCTGAAGGAGATGATCTTTTCCTTGTACTTCACAGGAAACGGTTTCCGTTGGAAGATGCTATATATGGTTGATGCGTGTCACGACACTCAGTGCTTGGGGCATGTTTGTGTTTTCCACAGACAAGAGGAAATGCTTCTTACTTTCTATTGCTAATATATTCTCTCCCGTAAACCTGACAATATCTGGAAAACCTAAAATGATTCTTTTAAAGTCTAGTGGGTTTTTTCTCAGCTGTGAAAATCCACAGGTATAAAATTTTACTTCAGCTCCATGTGCTGATAGCAGCAAGCCCAAGCCAGCTAAAGTAAGCTCATGGAATGGAGTTCTTCAGCTTTAATCTAAGCCACATGTGTTTGATACCGTCCCTTCTCCCACTGGTCAAGTAAAACTTATAAAAACACACCAGAGCATTGAAGTTACCTAGGTTAGGCAGGTGAGATCATTAATGAGAAATATTCTCAGCCAGAATTCATATTTAATTCTGGTCACCTGTGTTCAGAAAAGATTAAGCTAATGAGTGGAAAGAAAGTTTCTGTGATGATCAGGGATTTGGAGATTCTGTCTTATGCCAAGAGGCTGATTGTGACCTGTACCCTGCTCTGTGGAGCAACGCAGAGTGACTCCAGCAGGTGAGTTTCCCAACATAACCTTGGATGTGAAGAAGGGTGCATGTTGGCTGGATCAATGTATCAATTCCTTTTTTTGGTTCTCCTGGTATTTTATGAAATGTAATTCCTTTCTAATGTTCTGGCTTGATTTGGAGCTTAGAAAGTGAATTCCAGCCTAATCAGACAAGGTGCACTGGGAAAGGCTTATGGTAGCATGGTTCCATATAACCACTGAAGGTGAGGGGATATCAAGGGCCTTGAGCACAAGTAGAGCTTTTCTCCCCATATCAGAGATGGAGTAGCTCAAAGGAGGACTGTGAGACTGCAGATGCCTTCACATTCTAGTTGCTAAAGAATATCAAGTGCTGGATAACAGCAATGTGACACCTTAAAACCTATCATGCTCTGCATGCATTTGGCTGGAAAGTCAGTTGTTCAGGGTGATAGAAATTCATAACATCCATGTATCTCTTTACCTATGTAATGACATGTTTGTGTAAAAGGAAAAGTGTTGAAATAGAATAAATTTTCCTTTAGAATACCCTTTAGAATTCCTGTTAGAACTCCCTTTAGAATTCTCTTTAGAATTTCACTCCCATTAGGATTCTATTCCCTTTAGGATTCCATTCCCTTTAGAATTCCCTGATGTAACTCAGGCCAACTGTTGTTTAGTGTGTTGGTTGGGGACAGCCTTTGAGCTGTGTCCTGTATTTGGAAAGGAACACCAACTGAGGTTCAGGTGTTGCAGATGTGCAGTCGAGCTCTGCACCTCAGCTGTTGGTGCTTTGTAACTTGCTCTTCTGTGTGGGTAAGGGAAATTCTGACATTTCAAATCATTCTGATAGCAATCCTTATTGTTTTATTTTTACTTTTAAAGGACTTTTCTTTATTAAGTTTCATCAAGTACCAGTAGCCTGAAGTTTGTTGGAAACTGAAGAAAATTACTTACTGTGTATCTCTGCCCTGTATTTCAAAACATAAATTTAGACAGTGCTGGAGGGAGAAGACAAAAATATTTCCAACTCTGTCTTTTTTATCCTTAAGATGAAGAGAATGATTCCTCTCTTGTTGAAATGAATGTTCATCTGCCTGTCAGATGTTCAACAGCTGGACCTGTGAGCGTACTGCTAGTAACGGTTTCGAAGATCCTTCTGTCTTAGGGATTGTTTCCTTTTATTCCGTCTCCCCTCAATTTCATAGGCATCTGCCGTTCTTAATGCTTGTTTCCCATATTAAACAATCTGAAAGAAGGCTGCCTCACAGAATAAACATTTTCCTGTTCTGTGGTTAAATCAAATGCTGCATCTTTTTGCTTTGAATCTGATGCAGAGCACTTGGAATCCTCTGGAACCCTGACTTGGAGTCTGTCCCCACGGAAGAGGTCCTGCACTTCTCTGGCTGTTGTGTCTCGTGTGGTTGGACAAATAGCTGGTCATGCCGAGTCCCTGAATCTGTTATGTGTAATGAAGACCTTGGGCCAGTTCCTTCAGCTCTGCCTGGAGCCGAGGGTATGGAGGGAGCACCTAGAAGAGGCAAAGCTTGAAATATGAGGCATGTGCATTTATGATTTGAAGGCTATAGCTTTTTGTAGGCCAAATAGGGATTCTTTCTTTAAGAGGATTTATTAAGAGCCAATTTGAAAAAGAAGTTATAATCTGCTATAATCTTGTTACTGTCTCAAAATACGTTTTCCACAGCATTAATCCATCTGAACATTTTGTGAATGAATAGCTGTTTCCTCTCAGCAGAAATGTGTTTCTGAATGCCCTTCGTTCTCAGACAAACCCTTTCTCACTCCCTTAAAACACCCTTCCCTGGACTGGTTTTCTTCTGAGGGCTTGCCTTTGCCAGTCAGTCACATGGGTGCTGCCTCTGCTCTTATAGGGAGAAAAAGAGATCCAATGGGAGATGACAAGTTTCCTTGCAGTTAAGAATAGAAGCTGCAAGTTGAACATAAATGTGGGGATCAAACACATGACCCTCTAGGAGGAAATTCAGGCAGAATATGCCATTCTTTCTTATAGGTGGTTTGCAGGAGTTGGTCTTTTATTGTTGTCAGTGACCTGTTCTTGACCTGGAAAGACAGAAACATTTCTAAAGAGCTATTTCTATTTCCAGTGCTGAATAAACTTGCCACACAACATCAATAGGTGGCAAAAATGCTTCTTGTTTAACTTCCATCACCCTGATTTAAAGTCTGATTACTTCCTTAATCTCAAACAGGGTGGTGAGCGAGGACTAACCAAAGTATTTCTTTATATTTGGATGGGCGTCACTGGTAATTTATGAATTATGCAAATAGGCAAAAAGGAGAAAAAAAGTAATGAAATTCATTCACACGTCAAGGAATACTGCTTGCAGAACTGAATTAAGGAAAATCTGTGTTTTCTCTCCCGTCAGGAGTTATTGTTGCCCCAGAAGCAAAATATTTCTATTATCCACTGCACCCTAGAGGACTACCCTGCTAAAGCCTGTTTGGTGTTTATCCATAGCAGCGCCCTGAATTCCATCTTCTGCTTATTGTATTGTTTCTCAGTGCACATTTATTGTGGGTTTTATCTGATTTAATGTTGCCCCTCTCAAATCAAATATCCCATTTCCTGAGAAGATTATTATACAGGCAGATAAACTCTTGACATTTAGGAAATTCTTCCCCTAACCTATGCTTCTTGAATTTTACAAATAATTCTTTCTCCTCATAATCACAAAGATTCTCCCTCTTTGCTGTTTTCATCACTCGGAACTGCTGCGCAATAACCTGCTACTGCTCTTGGTTCCACTGGGTGTCACCCAAGTTGTTTTGTGAAACGCTGCGCGTGGCGCGGAACCACCCTTTAGATGCAATTTAGCAATTCAAAATAATTGTATGAAGGGCTGAGATATTTTATATTCTTTTAGCATATTACCTTTTCCATTGTCTCCAAGATAGAAATATAACAGATGTACGAAATGCGTGTTAAGTGGTCTGTCTAAATCACATGCTACTGGCATGTTTGCTTTATGGAGCATTTAGGATCTAGAGCCTGTTAATGACAGTAGATACTCACAGATAAGTTAAGATCCAAACTGTCTTCAGGAAAATGTAAAACCCACTTATGCTCAGTTGTAGCCATGACCAAGTGCACATGAAAAGCTGTTAAGAAAGAGGATGTCTAGGAGCATCACTAGGAGACCACCACTGAGGCTGTATTTCCCACCACAAGACAGTGCCTGGGCAGTTCCCCTGCACTCCCTGGTCAGCTGACCAGTGCTGAAGGTGGAGGGTGAGTTTGTGTCATGTGTTTCATGAGCTGAATGCAATGTTGCCGCTTTGATGGGGAGCGCCAGGCTCCGCAAAACTGAGCCGTCTCTGACCCTATTTGCGTTGCCTGCTTTGAATGAAGTATTTCACTCTAATGGGAGGTAATTAGTTTTCTAGCTCATTGTGCACAGATGTAGCTATTCAAATTACAGAGCTGTGTTTCAGTCGAACTGCTGCAACACAACACAGCATTCGTAGGATGTTTTATTTAAGGTCAGGACTGGACTTTCAGAGCAAACCTCATTATGTTTTTTCCATGGAGGCTTTTTATATAAAATATAACTGATTTGTTCCTGGTGCTAATGAAGGTTCAATACTTGGGACTGGACTATAGATAGTCTGAAACAGCATCTCCTCTCCTAGTCTGTATGGTGGGATGTGGTGTCCTCCATTCTAGTCTCTTTGAGCCATTCTATTTGTTGATACAGGCATTGCCAGTGTGACAGCTATCCCCTGTGAACCTTGTTCAGATGCCTAGGTAAGTGTGCTGTCATGCCTGCTAAGGATATCTGAACATCTTTATGCACAATAGCTGTAGCAGGGTTGTAAAATGTTTAAGATTAAACCGCATTCTGAGTGTTATGGTGTTGTCCTCCTTTAAGGAGTTCAGTCTTCATTCCCATCAGCCCAAGCCCTGCTATAATTTTCTGCTTGAATAGTTGGAAATGTTGAAGGCAGGACATTGAACTTTATGGTCATGGTGAACAGTTCTTACTGGAAAAATCAATGAGAAATTAATTAGCATCTGATGTGAAAGACTATATTGGAAAAGTCCAAGCAGTGATTTTACTGTGGCAATTCATTGTGGAGTGTAGCTCAGGGTTCATAATTGATACAATGGTTAGGTGTTATGTTGCCCATTATAAAGCTATGACTACATGACTGTTTGAAATAAAACTGCCAACTGTGGGTTATGTTTTCAAAGATTAATTTTTTTCCAGTCATGTTACTCCTTTCATACTTACACTGGATTTACACTTTGTGTGGCTGTACCTTGCAGATGTGCCAGTTGTGTAGCTGTAACTTGCAGATGTGTCACTGTGCCACAGTGAATGGCAGAATGTTCTGCCCAGACTTCTGATCACACAGTGAGAGCCACTGGAAATGACTTCAGGCAGATCTAATCCAGTTTTGCTGATCTTGTACTGCAAGCAGATGGATTCTCAGGCATGCACATCCCAGCTAGCCCACTTAACCCAGTTAGAACTGCAGAGCTCTCTTGTGGTTTGAGGCGAGTGATGAACAAAACTCTCATACTGTTACCACACAGTACTCACTTTAGTATGTGAGGTAACATTATTGCCAATCCCAGTTTCCCAGGTCTTGTGTTGCATCCCCTGAAGTATGATGTTTACATTTTAAAGCAATAGAGTACATTGAGTAGTTTGGTTTTGGTTTTTTACTTTCTTTTAGTGGGCTTGGTGTTTTGAGCCATTATTTTCCAAGTTTTGCTCATAGCCTTTAAGGGTAGGCACTGCTACTGAAAGCTGATCAGGTGCCTCCAAGTGTTGGGTCCTTTTGTACGGTGTGACCCATGATAAAAATCACAAAAGCTGAAAGTGCTGCTGTGCTAATCTCAGTATTCCCAATCTCTAATATAGGAACAGTTTGGGGAGCCTATTTATGAAGTTAGTGGCTGAATTAATCATATGGTCTCGTATACCAGGGAATAAACAAGCAATGTTCCTGTGAGGGTGATTGTAAATTCATTAGAAGATGCTGCAAGTCTCTCCCCACATGATCTAGTTCTTTCTTTGCCCTCATTTGCTCTCTCTAGCTCCAGCACAGTGTCGATATCTGTGCTTCAGTGAAACTTCCTATATTCTTTTGGGTGTTGCAGTTTGTTTCCTAGTGAACCCGATTATTTTTCCTTCTCCGAACAATGGTGTTTGCGATAAATCTCTCTAAATAAGATACAGTTTAGAGCGGTGAGGACCCCTTTCCAGAATATGCAGCAAATTAAAGGCCAGTATAAACTATCTCTATGTCAATCTCTATGTTATTGCTGAAGCTGCAGAGAGCTTGATTACATGTCTTAGCTTTTGCCCAGTTTGCAAGTCAGGCTTTTGGGGGAAAAAAAGTCTTAAAATTCCATGAATTCTTTCTTAATCTTGCTCTGAAAATTGCACAGGGGAAAGAGTTTCACTTCTGTGAATAAACTGCTCTCAAAGGGCTTAATGGGGCAAATACAGCAGAGATGAATCCTCACCTGTGGAACATACAGGTGCTCTTTGAGGTTAGTTATACCATTCCTGTGAAATAAAAAGTGGGGAGGAGGTTATCCCCCACCCTCTACATCCCAGGAGCATGATTTTAAAAGACAAAAAAAGAAAAAGAGGCAATAAAAAGAGCTACTCAAAGTCTGTGAAGTTAACAGTCTGGCTCTAGGAATCACCTGTGAGCTCTCTATCCGAAGAACTTTCTGGATTGTTCTGCCTCGTGCCAGTGTCTGGTTGACAAGAGGTTTTCTGGAAGGGAAAAATAAACTGCCAGGACTTGGACGTGGAGCTGGAGTGGCCATGTCTTTGCTGAATCACCTCCATGTGTATAGTCAGTGAGCAGGCATATTGTTTTTCGGGAATTGTGCATTCCCTGGGGGCTGAGAAAAATGTGACTCCATTACTTTCCAGGGTTCCAAAATTACATTGCTTTTTGTCCCCCAATGTATCAAACAGAGCTACCAAACCTGTGTGCTCGAAAATACTCATTCAAGAAGCTGCTTCTCTTGACTGTGATTAATAGTTGAATGAAAGAACATACAGAGCAGTCAGCAATTTCACTCAGGGCAAAGTTCCTAGTGGGTATAGATTGAACATCTGAGGAAAAGAGCACAGAATCTAATTCCTAATTCAGTAAAGGCTGAGATTTTTGCAGCCTTCAGGATATTGGAAGCAGCTAATAAATAGCACAGGTGTCACCTTGTTTTTAGTCTTTAATTGTTTCTGAAGAAGTCTATAAACTGAAATTCAGTACCTGCCTATTTTGTTTAGAGTCAGCTCATAAAGTATCATCTTGAAGGTGAAGATATCTGTGACTCTGAACAAATGGTCTTGAGATTCATCTTTGAAAGGTTTCAAAGGTCTTACTTGGGTTATGGTATGAAGGAAGTTTGATGAGTACAGAGTTGGCAACAGCATTTTTCATCTACATGAGAAAGCCCCAAGGGCAAGCTGCTTAAAATACAGTGAAACTTCTGGACTCTACGTCACACAGTTTTAGAATAACAGCCATGTCATTGCATTACCACTGCAGAAAGTCAGATGATTGTGTAAAACTGCTGGTGTGGTGTGACTGTGGCAAAGGCTGATGTGGTGATTAGTGGGGAAATAGAGTGTTCGTGTGTGGCTAACACTGTGTTCGTCACCGCTTGGAAAAGACAGTCAGCCATGGGGTTCATCACAGGCCAAGAGCCACGGAATCACTCCAGCTCCGTGCAGAGCCCTAAGTGCATTGTAGATGCACGTATAGCAAACATAACTTCAGTTTCTCTAGAACACCAGAATGGATGTGGGATACGCAGGTCGTTCTTTGCACTTCAGCCTCTTGGAAGCTCCTGACAAATTCCTTATGGGGACACATGCTGCAGTAAGTTTGTTTCCTTGTCTTGAGGTGGAATGAAGTGTAGTTTGTATTGATGAATAGCCTGCTTCAGTCTTCAGGCAGCTCCATTCTTTTCAGTGCTCATTTTGTGAGATAGTGTGTGTGGAAGTTTTCCAGCTGTGGTCTAGAGCCCCGGTGAAGCCTGTTGAAGGAGGTATGTCCTAAATTTGGGAATCCTAAACTCGGAAATCCTAAACTCCCAAATACACCACTGAATGAGCTTTTCCTAATGTAATTTCAGCTGCATGAACTGTATTTGTGTTTGAGAACAACTTTTTGAAGAGAAGCTAAGGATTGGCTCCTGTCTTTGAAATCTTTCTGGTTTTGCCTTATGTAACTGACCTGAACTGAGGCAGCTCCCCTTGCAAAGTAAGGGGAAGATCTGCTAGAATCTCTGTTCCAACATTTTTAGGAAAAATTGGCATTTGCTGGCAAAGTTTCTCAGTGAAGCAACTTTGGAGAAGTTAGTCTGCAGGCTAGCTAAGAGTGACAGCATTGAAGTTAATGATTCAAAAGCTTACCGTGCCCTTTGAGAAGAAGAAGTGCAGAACAGAAGGACTTGATCTGCCATTTTAAAGCCTGCATGCAGCCTCTCTCCTTGTGTGGGAAGGGTTGATTGGCTTCACCACAGAATGAAGGTTTATTGGGGGAATGTGTTAAGTGATGCTACTGGCGTTAACTGCGAAGTGTAGGTCGCATATCTCCTGAGTAGGAGATGNTTATTGGGGGAATGTGTTAAGTGATGCTACTGGCGTAGCATCACTACTCCTACTCAGGAGATAGTTTGCTCTAGACACTTGAAATATGTGTAAATCTTTTGGCTTTTGATATCTTGTCCACCAGACTGTCTCTGATTACTGAAATAAGTGCATAGAATATAATCTCCAAACAAAATAAATTCTACCCCACACCTTGACTTCAGCAGTACCTCTGATAAAACCCAAAGGTATTACCCATGTCTTGTGACCAAAATCTGTGACAAGGGCTCTGTCCCCTTTGAACCGCTGATGCTGATGTTGCAAGACTTGAGCAAGTTCCTTTCAGCTCTAAATTCTTGATATATTGTTGTTTTCAGGCAATTGAGATGATTGAGATTATGAGGACTGATGTGATAGAGTGTTGCTAATCTGGAGTATGGTTTTTATCTTACACTGATTTTTTGAAGTGTCTTTTTGTTATGCTTATCCTTGCATATCCAGTGTTCACTTCAGTCAGAGCAATAAGCAAGTGTGGACTTAAAACACATTTAGACAGGGAGATTTCACTCGTGAGGAACCTATTTCCAATGGAATTTATTGTGAGGTTGGTGGTTGTTTTATGGGTTGCTTCACAGTATCTGTCCTATGCACTTTGAGCACAAAGATAAATGAGAGTTACTAGAACCGAGCAGGGAATGTAAGGCACTGGCACGGGTAGGTGCACTCAGCATCAGGAAACGTAGAAACTGTTTAGTGGGAAACATCTCTTATCTACCTTCTGCCGAGCAGACAACCATTTATTCTCCCACCACAAAAGCTAAGGTCAAAGGAACTAGTGAGTACTGGGGAACCTGGAGCTGAGAAAGGGTGGAGTCAAATGCTCTAGATGTAGCTGAAGAGGAATTTATCATTAGGTTGGCTCTGATGGTAAAACAGGACTGATATGAACATGAAATGCTCAAACTGTTTGAATAGCAAAGTCACATTGTGTTTAGTCATGATGGGGAGCAAGAACAAACACAACGTACCAATTGCTAGGAGTGTTTTTGAGTCATTCTTAGCCATTTATTGCTACGAAGCATTAAACTGGAGTCTGAATGATTTGTCCATTACAGTTCTCTTCTCATGATTGTGTAAAAATGCTTCTAAAGACCTTTTTGGTCTTTTTGGGAGGTTCTTCATAAATTTTGCAGTGTGACTGATCAGCAGTCCTGTGTCCATTCCTGCTCTAATTTGTATGGAAATATTTATGTGTTATTGGCTGGACAAGGCCTGATAAGGAAGAAAGAAAGGGAAACACAGCCTGTGTTTGCTGTTTGCTGCTTGCTGCTGTGACAATTTACAAGGCAGCCAAAGGTTGACCTACAGTTTCACTGTCCTTCAGAGCTCTCCAACAGTTTATTTTCAGCAGAAGTTATGACTGGGTCTCCATAATGTTATCATTCAACAGCAGATACAGCTTTAAAACTATTCAGGGAGTTTGTTCATCCCTGTGTGAATGAAGTCAATTTGGAGTCTGCAAAAAGGAATTTCCAAAGATTCCATACAAATTGCTGGTTCTCTGCAATGTTGGTAGCAGTGGTATATGGGCATATCTGCTCATTTTTATTAGGTCTGTTTTTGCTTACAAGGCAATGCCAAGCGGTAGATTTGAAATTGCTTTCCTACACTTCAGTTCTAAACTGCCTTTTTCATTAAAAAAATATTTAGGAGTAATGCTGGGCAGCTCATTTCTTGCATGAACAAATGAATAAAGAAAATAAAGTGATTTGTAATGCAAAATCTTTTAGTTTTAAAGGCCTCTAAATTTTAAACCAGATTAGGATTCTTCATGATGTTGATATTTTTTTCCATTATAAGCTGAGATTCAGCAGAAGTGAAACATGAACAGGTGTGTTGTCAGGGGTGGGTTTTCTGATCAGGGAGGGGGACACATTTCCTACTTTGGGACAGGTAAGGGCTGCTCTGCTGTTACTTGATTTTCGTGCTGTGTAATTTTCTGTAATGCTGTCCTTGTTCATCACCTTATTAGTGAAAAACACAAACTCTAGGGACCTTCACCTCTGTTCAGGACACCCTGGGAATCACAGATCAGTTGAGGTTGGAGGGAACCAACCATAACAGGTTTTATCCTAACCTATTATGGAACACTTCATATTCTAGATTTTCTAAAGTAATACTGATAATAATATATTGCTGCATCTGTATGGAGTAATGAAGTGTCTTGGACTGCTCAGTTAGAAAATTCAGCTTTTCTCAGTTCCACTTTGTTGACATATTCTTTGAGGCCCAAGATAATGGCATTCCCACTGGTAGGAAGTCAAGGAAGGGAGCCGGAAGTCCTGCATGGTTAAACAGGGAGCCGCTGGGCAAACTCAAGAGGAAGAAGAAAGTCTATAGGACATTAAAGGAGGGGTTGGCTGCTTGGGATGATTCTAAGGGTCTGGTGAGAGAATGTAGAGATGCAACTAGGAAAGCCAAGGCCTCCTTGGAATTAAACCTTGCAAGAGAGGTCAGGGGCAACAAAAAGGGCTTCTTCAAATACATTGCAGGTAAAACTAAACCTAGAGGCAATGTAGTCCCCCTGCTGAGTGAGGTGGGTGCCCTGGAGACAGAGATACTCAACTCCTTCTTTGCCTCTGTCTATAATTGGAGGAGCTGTCCTGATATCAAGCCCCAGACTGCTGAGATGCCAGAGGAAGTGGAGGCAAGAGAGGAGCCTGCCTTGGTTGATGAGGACTGGTCTAGGGATAAGTTGAACAAGCTGGATGTACGTAAATCCATGGGCCCAGATGGGATGCACACGCAAGTGCTAAGGGAGACGGTGGAAGTCATTGCTAGGCCACTCTCCATCATCTTTGCTATGTCATGGGGATCAGGAGAGGTGCCTGTGGACTGGAGGACAGCAAATGTCACTCCAGTCTTCAAAAAGGGTGAGAAAGAGAAGCCAAGTAACTATAGACTGGTCAGCCTCACCTCCATCCCAGGAAAGGTGATGGAACAATTTATCCTTGATGCTGTCTCTAGGCTTATCAAGGACAAGAGGGTAATTAGGGACAATCAGCTTGGCTTTACCAAAGAGAAGTCATGCTTGACCAATCTGATAGCCATTTGTGAGTGCATAATGAGATGGATAGATGATGGCAAAGCAGTGGATGTGGTCTATCTCAACTTCAGTAAAGCATTTGACATAGTCTCACACAGCATCCTCGCAGCCAAACTAAGGCAGTGTGGTCTAGATGATTGGGTGGTGAGGTGGATTGTGAACTGGCTGAAGCCAGAGAGTGGTTGTCAATGGGACAGAGTCTAGTTGGAGGCCTTTATGTAGAGGAGTCGTCCAAGGGTCAATACTGGGACCAGTCCTATTTATTCATTAATGACTTGGATGAGGGAAGGGACTGATTAAACAAAGCTGAGAGGTGTGGCTGACACCCCAGCAGGCTGTGCTGCCATTCATCCAGACCTTGACAGGCTGGAGAGCTGGGCAGAGAGAAACTGAATGAACAAGGGCAAGTGTAGAGTCTTGCATCTGGGCAAGAACAACCCCAGGTACCAGTATAGGCTGGGGACTGACCTGTTGGAGAGCAGCGTAGGAGAAAGGGACATGGGCATGCTGGTGGACAGCAGGATGACCATGAGCCAGTAGTGTGCCCTTGTGGCCAAGAGGGCCAACAGCATCCTGGGGTGGATCAGAAGGGAGGTTATTAGCAGATTGAGACAGGATTTTCTCCCCCTGTACTCTGCCCTGGTGAGACCACATCTGTAGTATTGTGTCCAGTTCTGGGCCCCTCAGCTCAAGAAGGACACGGAGCTGCTGGAGAGAGTGCAGTGCAGAGCAAGGAAGATGATGAAGGGAGTAGAACACCTCACTGATGAGGAGAGGCTGAGGTAGCTGGATCTCTTTAGCTTGAAGAAGAGGAGCCTGAGGGGTGACCTCATTAATGGTTATAAGTACGTGAAGGGTGGATGTCAGGAAGATGGTGCCTGGTTTTTCTTGATGTAATCTAGTGTTAGGACGAGGGGCAATGGGTGTAAGCTGGAATTTAGAAGGTTCCACATAAATATGAGAAGGAACTTCTTCACACTGAGGGTGACAGAACACTGGAACAGGCTGCCCAGGGAGGTTGTGGAGTCTCCTTCTATGGAGATTTTTAAACCCTGCCTTGATACGTTCCTATGTGACTTGGTCCAGGTGATCCTGCTGTGGCAGGGGGATTGGACTGATGAACATTTGAGATCCCTTTCCATCCCTGATGTTCTGTGACTCTGTGATTCTTGGTTTTGCCTTCAGTGGCATCCTTGTCCCTACAGGAGATAAAACCAAGACAATTTCACCCTTCTTTTCTATGTATTCCAGAGAGTTTTTTCTTGTTAAATTCTTCTGAGCAGAGGCCTATTTTCCAAATTCTCAGCATTGTCAAATGGTTTATATCAGAGTTTCAACTATATTCTTTTCCTTCTCTTCCTATACTTTTTAATTCCTTGTGATCGCTGTTGTGCTCTCTCTCAAGTTTAGAAATAACTTGTGCAATCAGTCAAATAATAGTATAAGTTGAGGACAGTTTACCATGACTTGCAACAATTTTCTTTTATGAAGTAATGACTGCTAGATGTATTATTCTCCTTCTCCATTAGGGGAAATAAGTATAGTTATAAATATTAATGTTCGTCTTGAGGATTAGTGGCTGTTGGAACAGAGAACTCTGCCCTTCATATAAGCTACAAGCTCTGATAATTTTGAACTTGAGTTCCTGAGAGCATGTCATTGCTAAAATTAGCACCAGAGAAATAAATTTTCCATTTGTCAATATAACATTAAATCTTTGTTTATCTTTCTTCTCAGGAGTTCCCTTCCCAAATTCTAATCTTGCTAAAGACAGTTCCTTCACAAATCTGAACATCTTGATTCCATTCTTAAAATAATTAGGTTAGAGGGTTCACTCACAATTGCTGTAAAGAAAATTCAGTTTCTTCCTCCTGCATTGCTAGCTCTGATGTTTCCTGAACAGAAAAGAATCTGCTACGTAATTATGTCTTACTACTTATGTTCTGAAATGGTTCTACCTTTCAGCATTTGAAATGTTTCCCATCTCTCTTCTGTGTCTTCTCAATGTGTTATTGTTCAGTTCAGTGGCTCCTTAGATCTGATTTTGAGTTATTGGTTCTGTCAGTTTTATTTCTGTGTAGCTGCAGCCAGATGTGTGAAAGCAGCTCCAGCTGTGATTTTCCCCTTTGTAAGGTCTCTCCAGTGTTAGTGATTTTCTCTACAGAATTTGTTTACCCAAACTGCTGTACTGTTTGAGTTACCAAATGGATGCATAGGATCAGGCATTTCCTTAAAAAGGGCAGTTTTGCTTCCCTAGAAGACGAGAAGTGTAACAACAGCATCTGAGCCAACACCTCCGGCGTGGAGCGCACATGCCTATCTTTGTGCTGGAGACAGCATCTCTCTCTATTTTGTGGCACATTATGTGCAATGATAGTAAATGTGTAGCTGGTTACTGGAGTCTCCACTGAAAAGGAGAGTGCTTTAAGGGTGGAGCTGGTGGTAAGATGTTTTCTCTGCTCTCTTATGTAAGGGTGACCTAGAAATGGTTTCCATGGCAGTAGGATGTGCTATGTGCTACTGATGGCAGGGCTCGGATAAGGCTCCAGAAGACTGTTTAAGTTGACAATGTGAACACGTTCAGGAGTGACTTTCAAATGACTCTCAGAACCTGGTGACATTTTTGGGTGACTATCAATCCTTTGGTAGATGAGTCAGTGGTGTGGCTCAGCCCTGGGCATGACAGATGTTTGCTCATAAGCAATTAGCAGCCATGCTGACTTCTCCTGTGCTCCCCAGAGCTGCTTTCTGCTGGTGACAGGCACAGCGCTTGACAAGAGGGAAAGCAGTGCTGCTGCGTGGACCAGCACTGTACATCGAAAATGACTTGTATTCACAAGATTGTTTTAAAACCAGAAAAAGATCCTCTCATGGGCATTGCATATTCTTTATTTAAAAATAGCAGTTTTGCAGATAGCTGGTAGGTTTGTATTGAATCGTCTCACTCTCCATCTATCTTTTCTTTGTTTGGTAGAAAATCCTTCACAGAATATTGGACCTTGCCTTTACTAGAGAACTTTTTTTCCACTTGTGAAAAAAATCAATGAGAAATGATCAGCAAACCTAGAGATATTAAACAATAAAACCTTCAAGTACAGAAATTATCCACAGCTATAATAGCACAAACACTCCACTCTTGTGACCTTTTGCTTTGCAGTGAGGACATGGGTGAAACCACTTGAATACTGATCATAGGATCATAGGATGTTAGGGGTTGGAAGGGACCCAAGAGATCTCAAAGTCATCCTGCTGTCCTTGTTTGCTCCTTGACAAAGATAAGTTATCTCACAGTTCTTTGAATCAGAATCCTAAAAAGTAGCAGGAATTGTATATCCTCAGTGCAGGCAGAAGAGTCAGCTCATCCCTACTGTGGCAGACCCAGTGCTATAGTGTGAACTTGTGTCTGGGCTAAAGCCTGTGATGCAGGCAGAGGTGGATAGAAAAGAATGTATTTGCAGGAGTGTGGATTTCCATTTCGTGGCATCCACAGCATTCGGCATTATACAGAAGAGTGAATTCAGTAGCAGCTAACCTTTAGGGGGCCTGTGCATCACTGTCAGGGGGACCCCATGGATGCTGCAGCTTCTCTGTATTGTTTGCCTTATGAAAACTAGGGCTTTGTTTTGTCTGAGAAAGACTTTGTGCCCAGTTTGAACCAAGCTCTTGTCAGATCTCTTGGTGAGAGCAGCTAAGCTTTCATTAACAAAACGTGCTGTTTCCTTTACAGACTTCTGTGGCAAAGATACAACACCTCCATTCTCTGAAGTGTGACTAGTATCATGCTGAGTTAATTCTTTTTTTAATATCATAGAACCATAGAATGGAAACGGGTTGGAAGGAACCTCTGGAGAACATCTAGTCCATCTCACCTGGTAGAGCAGGATGCCCTAGAAGAGATTGCATAGGAATATGTCCAAGTTATTATTTAATAATAAACAGATTTTAAATTAAAATTTATTTTAAATTTAAATAATTTAAAGATAAACAGCTGTCTGTATTCTGTGCTGCAAGTTTTGGTAATCATGTAGAGGTTTAGGAAAATCTTTGTTTCTGTGACACTTTGCTGTCCTTTTTAGAGTTTTAAAAAATATAGTGGTTTTGGCAGGAGACATACTGGTCGTGAATTTGGTTTAATGTTGTGGCAGCTTGTTCTAAAATGCCAGCTAGGATTTCCAGTATTTTCTGAGCTTGTTCATTCTTTTCTTTTGTTCTACTGCTGATGCACTCTGGAACGTGGTAGGAGATTTAATCCTAGGAGCAGGTAGTTCTTAAGCAATGGGAAATGGGGAAGGGTGTTTCTACTGGTGTGTCACAGAAGAGCCAGAAAAACAGAATAGAAACCAGCAGGGTCTCTGGAAATCCTGGCCTCTTGGAAGTAAAGAGCTGGTGACCATTGTGAGGCTCAGGGACAGCCTTGGCTGCAGTGACCATGAAGCAGTTGAATTTAAGATCCTCAGGGCAACCAGGAGAAAGTGTTCTAAGCTTATGTCCCTGGACTTTGGGCATGCAGACTTTGATCACTTCAGGGATCTGCTGGCCAAAGTATCATGGGATGAAGGCCTTGAGGAAAGAGGGGCCAGGACAGCTGGTTAGTATTCAAGGATCACCTCCTCTGTGTCCAGGAGCAATGTATACCAACAGAGAGGAAAGCAGGGAAGAATGCTAGGAGGCCTGCCTGGCTGAACAAGATGCTCCTGGACACGCTGTCACACAAAAAGAAACTACAAGGAGTGGAAGTGAGGACAGCTAGAATGTGGGGTGTATAAGGATGCCGCCCGGACTTCTAGAGGTCTGGTTAGAAAGGCCAGGGGACAGTTTGAATTGGGCCTAGCCAGGGAGGCCAAAGGGAACACCAAGAATTTCTACAGTTATATGAATAGTAAAAAGTCTAGGGCAGGTGTGGGCCCCCTCAGAAAGGAAACAGGTGATGTGGTCACAAGTGACATGGAAAAGGCTGAGGTTCTCAATGACTTCTTTA
>VXBP01005459.1:337559-386523 GCA_013400115.1 Rhinopomastus cyanomelas | reverse complement strand
CAGGTCGAGGGAGGTGATTCTCCCCCTCTACTCCACTCTGGTGAGACCCCACCTGGAGGACTGCGTCCAGTTCTGGAGCCCTTATTACAAGAAGGATGTGGATGTGCTGGAGTGAGTGCAGAGGAAGGCCACGAGGATGATCAGAGGGCTGGAGCACCTCTCCTATGAGGCCAGACTGAGAGAGTTGGAGCTGTTCAGTCTGGAGAAGAGGAGGCTCCCAGGTAACCTTTTTGTAGGCCCCCTTCAGATACTGGAAGGCCACAAAAAGGCTGGGGAGGGGCTTTTTAGGATGTCAGGTAGCAACAGGACTAGGGTGAATGGAGCAAAGCTGGAGATGGGTAGATTTAGAGTGGATGTGAGGAGGAAGTTCTTCACTGTGAGAGTGGTGAGAGCCTGGAATGGGTTGCCCAGGAAGGTGGTGGAAGCCCCGTCCTTGGAGGTGTTTAAGGCTGGGCTGGATGAGGCTCTGGCCAGCCTGATCTAGGGTGGGATGTCCCAGCCCATGGCAGGGGAGTTGGAACTGGATGATCCTGTGGGCCCTTCTAACCCTGACTGACTGTATGACTTGGTCTGGGTGATCCTGCTGTGGCAGGGGGATTGGACTCGATGATCTTTCGAAGTCCTATCCAATCCCTAATGATTCTATGGTTTAGGTTTCCAGGGACGTTTTCTGGTTTCCTGTCACAGTTCAACTGCTGCTTGGAAAATCATGTAGGACCTGCACAGACTCTACTGCTCCTCTCACATTTTGGCCTGAGGGCATCAGTTTACTCAATAGTCTAAATTTCTAGAAATATATTAGAATGTGAAGTGGAAACCTGGGGTGAAAAAGATACTAAAAGTACATAAATAGTGTAGCAATCTTAAGGTAGGGATGCATAAATGGGTATAATACAAATCTACCTGTATATGGAGAATGATACTAATTCAGATGACACAAACATCCTGCAGGACCCAAGAGTATCCATTACCAGGTAGATACTGGAATTATAATCCTGTGTCTAAAGTGCTTCTTCTGCTAAGTATAGGCACAACACATGCTTATTTCATGATTTGCCCACATTTTCTCTCTTTATGCTTACGGTGTTCCTGGGAAAGGCTAAGGGGACTGCACAAGTTATAAGTAGATACTTGCTTTGTTGGTTTTTTCAAAAATACACCCAAGCAGGGAACTAACTTCTGCACGCTTTAATTTTGATCTGTTCCACAATCAGTGTGTAGCTTTTGTAGAATATAATATTAGCATCTAATTTAGTATATACTAAGTAATAATATATTGTGCTTAGTATTATGTTAGTAATATCCTTACAGTTTTCTTACAGGATGAATATTGCACTATGATACAAGTTCTGTCTCAATTATCATTCTGAAAAGTCTACATTAAAAACTATCTATTCTCAAAATCTTCTGCAGAAAAAAGCCCCAGGTATAACAGCATTGATCAGACTTCGTTCTGTTGTTTGCAATCGTCCTTCCCCACCCCCTCTTTTTTCTTCCCTAAAATGAAATTAAAACGCCTATTGCAAATTGTTGTTCCCGTCATGGCTCTGAGTGCTCTGCAGTGCATCACAGTTTTGGATGCAGGGGTGCGTGCAGCGCATTAGGAAATCTTACTGCCCATCGCGTTGTGGTGCAAACCTTATAAAACCCATTTTCGTGGGAAAAAGCATATTAGCACAGTTCTGAATCAAATGCTTTTGTTTCATCACTGGCATTATCCTGGGAAAATCATTTCACAGCTGTTACAGACCTACAGTGCATCTTTTTAACAGAAATTCAGTTGCGTCTTAGTTTCTGTATTTAGTAGTTCAATGAAACAGCAAAAGCATCTTGGAAGCAACCTGTCCTTGCCCCCAGGAATTCCTTTACAGCTGATTAAAATGTTACGTAGCACCATAATTGAGCCCCACACTTTACATTCATTTGTCTGCTTTGTGCTTCTACAGTTGCATCAAGGAAAGTTAAATGAGAGAACAAGGTTGAGCACTGCATGTGTTGATCGCTAATGCGGCAACAGCAGCTCTTGCAAAGTGAATTTTTCAGCTCTGAGAGCTGGGGAACAAGTTGCTTTGTACCTCTCTTGAGCAGTTAAATTTAATGAAAAATCTAAGACTGTTGTCAGGATAGACCGTTACAAATTTCTAAGGCATTTCTCTAGTTGCAAACATAAAATTCAGCAAAGCAGTAACAAATCTAAATTTAGCATTAAATAACATGAATAACTGAATGTGACATACAGAGATACTTTATACACGAGTCCTTCAAACTTGCTCTACTGGCATACATGCAGGTCTGTTTCTAATACAGTCATTTTCTCACTTGTCTGTTCAGGAGGTGGTTTCCTTGCCTGTGGGCTGCCACAAGAGCTAGAAGCTGCCCAGCTGATGTGGAACAGGGCAGGGTGTTTGGAATAGTTTTGATTTGCCTAGCTGGGGCAGTTACAAGACCAGCACACCAGGAGGCCTGTCTGAGGGAAGCCTGACCATCACTAATCCTCACATCCTGTGAATGCCTGTCCATGTTTCATGTCAGCTGAGGAACTGGTGCTCTTCCCAGAAGTGGCAAATCTTTGATTTTGTAGCAGAGTGATTACTCTTGTCCGTAACTGGGCAAACCCTACTCGCTCATCATGTGTTTGAAGAAATGAGGACAGTTGCTGGGCTGTTGATGTGCGTGGTTGTTGACACAGATGATCAGCACGAGATGACCAGGGGTTTAGACAAGGACTGGCAACTTGGTGCCTCCTCCAGAGGCTGACTTTGTAAGAGTTTGCAGGCTGTCAGCTCATGGTAAAGAGTGTCTAGTACTTCAAACAGGCAGGCTTTTCCTTTCAAAACAAAAATGACAAGCATTAGAATTGGAACCAAGAGAAAGTTGCAGTTTCATAAATCACAAGTGCTTTTCTTTGTAGGTGCTATGTCAAGTAATTATCAGAATGTATCTAAGTTTTGAGACCAAATAATGAATTTCTGTCCCTATAAAAATGTGAACGGAACAGAGTTTCTGGACTGGTTTCTGTCCTTGTTCTCTTTCTTTGCTCAGTGCCCACTGAGTTGTCACATACCTGCGTGAACAGACTATTTCGTGTCACAGTAGAGTTGCCAGCTGAACCATCCACTTAGTCTTGTCAAAGAAAATGATGCTTTGCTACAAAGATTTAGGAAAGCTGCAAGAGCAGAGCCAGAATAGTGAAGCAGAGAAGATGGTTCATGGCAGTGGTGATGCAGAACAGACAGAGCTGCACAAGATTACTTTGCTTGTTGGTGTTTTTGGGAAGCTGAGCTGTGCTGCAGTTACAGAGGGAGGAACTTGGGTTCAGCAGCATCCCTTGGAGTCAGGGCTCCTGTGTTATCTTCTGGACACCTGTGTGCTATGGACACTACATTTCTTGTTTTTAACAGGAGAATATCTCAGCTATGGTTTAGAGATGCTTTAGCTCTGTGTTGCTGCTACAAAAGGCCTGTCTCTGCCTTCTTTGCTCCTTCTGCAACCACAATGGGACAGCACAGTTTAGCTCTGGGCTGCCTGTGCCCTATAGTGCTGGATGCTAAGATAACAGCAAGACTTGAAACTGCTAAACCCAGATGGATTTGTGTTTTATTCTCCCTAAATCACTGTTAATAATATTCTGTAAAATTAAACCCTTAGGCTACGTGTAATCTTTTACAATCTTGTCTTTGACTTTTCTCTGCCTGTTAAAAGCCCTTCCAAGCCATGTTCTTAGGTTTGGTACAGGATGTTCATTTGTTGAGGGTGAGTAAAAATGCTCTACTAATAGGAATAAACTCATCAAACCTAAACCTTCAGGCTGGGATCTCCCTCTATGGGTCCTACAAAGGTTGCTCTGGCACACCAGACTGTTCTCAAGGGAGAGGAGTTTGCAGTTTAGATTTTCCTAAGAGGAACACGAAAGGCCATTGTTAGAGTGTAGGCTCGATCCGGTTTCATTACAGAAATGTTCAGCTGTGTGTACCTTGCACTGCTGCAGCAGAGGAATACAACATGCAGTGGGGCAGCGAACCTGATAAGCCTTACATATCAGGTCATATTTTCTACTTATCAATGAAGCCCTACAGGCATTAGTGGGATACTGAATTGTCCCCCTAAGGCCAAAATTTAATCAAAATTTGGCTAGAAAAGGCCCTGGATGTGTTCCTGTTTCTGATGTGTGCCAGACCAGGAAGCGTTGCCTTCTGTAGCTTATCTTCCTGTATACCACTTTTCTCCCTAGCCCGTCCCCCAAGTTTTGAAACATTTTTCTTCCTACTAATCTGATCATTATCTAGTGGTTTTCCCAAAGAACAATCTTCATGCTTCTCAGTCCTCATACACGGTTTATTTTCTTACCAGGTTGGGGGTCATGGCAGGATTCCAAAGTGCTCAGCAAGATTCTCCCCAAAGCTCGCTTAGATATGTTCTTTAAAAAACAAAATAGTGTTATGGCACAAATGTCCTTCACCAGTTTAACAAGATCTATGCACCATGTACCTGTATTTGAAAATTAAACCGAACTGGAACAGCATCCTGATCACACAATACATGATATTTGATTTCTTTTCAAGCCTTCTGTCTTAAATACGACTCAAATAATAGTTTGTGGAGGGCTGCTGTTCCTTATAATGGCTGTATAAAGAGAAATAAATTACTCACTGGAAAATACAGAATCTTCCAGAGCGTGTGCCTGAACCAATCTAGAGGGCAGAGAGTGTGCACAGGGCATGTACCACAAAAACTTATTCAGTCCTGTGTGAGGTGAGACATCAACGGACAGACTTTGTGTTTCTAATCCCAGAAAGAGGCTTCCCAGACCCAGCTGGTCTAGAGATCACTGGGAAATGTTTCAGGTACAAACAAATGAGAAGAGGTTATGTTGTGTGGCAGCCTTGCTCTTAGCTATAGATTGATACATAGTAAGCATTTTCTGAAGAGTGAAGACTGTAAAAACTGCTTTGAATTTGGATGGTCTTTTTCGGTGGTCGTTTTATATTATAAGTCTGTTGGGATGTTACATAATGTGTCTGGAAAAACAAACTCAATTTGCTATCCAGATACTAATGCTTGCTGGGAGATAGTCTTGCAATAAGTTTACTTAGCACACCCGTGTCTGCAGGGACAGCTTATTCTGCTTAAAACTTCAAGAAGTGAAAATAGATGGAAGGTATTCTGGCAGGAAGATGTTCTACTTCCTCCCAGCAGCCAGGCAGGACTAGCGTTACTTAGTGACACTGGTCATCTGCCCTTTGCTGGGGGAACGGGGCTTTGGCAAGCTGGCATGGCAAGTAACCTGTCCAATGCAGTCAGGACAGTCATAGGATCATAGGATGTTAGGGGTTGGAAGGGACCCAAGAGATCATCGAGTCCTCACAGGATATGCAATTGCCTTTGGGCAGTCATTGCCTTGTAGTGGATTCTCTTGCATGTGAGACGTTTGGGCTACTTAAACCATGGAGGTTACTGTGCTGAGGAAATGACAGCCCACAGTTCCTAGTGAATAATCTTTCTTTACTCTGGAGAATTAGGGGATTCTTTAGTCCCCAGGGAATTAGTGGATCCTTGATAAACTCTACTGGGAATGTTGTAATTTATCTTGTTTGTTGAGATTGGTGCTATGGGAGCTGGCTGCACACGGTAGCAGGGTTCCAGCAGTGATTAGCATGAAGTGCTCTGATCACTGTGAAGTGGCACATTGTGCCATGAATTGTCTTATGAGCAGAAGTGATTTGCGATAACATAACTGAGTGAATGACGTGTTGAAGTCCTGACACAAGCAGTTATTCTGCTTGTTGCCAGTTGTAGCCTTTCCTAGTTTAATCCCTTACTGGATGGTTACTGATGCATGTGTCAGACCTGCAATAGGAGTAGAATTTCTGTGCTAAAATGAGGCACCAAATTATGAGAGATTGCACTTGCTCCCTAGAGTCATCAGTGGAATATGAGTGTACTTCAAACAAAGTGAAGTGATCATCTGAGGAACCGTTCTCATCTCACACAGATTAGGCAGAGCTTTGCTGAAAACCAATGAGCACTAACAATCACTACTAGAGAAATAAGTTCCTAGTAACCTCGCAGCATACTCTGTGTCCTGCAGATTGTCCACTTTGCCTATCTTTTGGCCAGTCCTTACCGTTTTCATTCCCAAGATGGAGATTTCTGTTGATTTTCTAAAGGATTAAACTGCCATACTGGCTATGTACTTCTGGGACGTTAAAAGCTGACAGAATAGAAGTCCACATTTGGATTATTAATTCTGTAAAATACATAGTTGGACTTGATGATCTCAGAGGTCTCTTCCAGACTCAATAATTCTGAATCCCTTAGAATCTTTCTAATGCTAGCACTTATGATTCTTGTTTTGAGGATATTCAGGCCTTGGAGATCTAGATCCTGTGAGATCTCTAGGCTTCTTTTAGAATGACAGCTATAGAGGATTAGAAGTTTTCTGTATTCACCAGGGAGTTCCCAGGGCAAACACATATAAAAACTTGTCCTAATACAAAGGACTTTGTACTTCATAGAAGCCATGAACATGCTTCTGAGTTTGGAAAGGACACTACTGAACTCTGGTATAAGTCTCTGCACTGCTTTCTTGCCATACCAGGTCTCGAAGCTGTTGAAGAAGCTGCAAAACATCCATGAGCTTTTCTTCCACCAGTGACAGCCTAACTCTCTCAGTCTCCAACATCTGCAGTTCCATCTTCAACAATTCAGTCTCCTCCACTTTTTGCTGCAGTTCACCTAGCAACGGGCCTTTCATCTGGACAAGGACACAGGAAATTAAAAGCATTGAAGCTTTTCAATTTCTTGCCCAACAATTGCAAAGCTAATTTTCCCCCCTTAGCTGATATGTTATCTGATCTGTGCCCGTTCACTCCAGGAAGATTATCCTGCAGGTACATTTCTTGTAATGGAATACAAGCAGCAAAGAATCAGGAGTTGCTAGGAAATGCACACTTTGCTCTCATGCATAACGGCAGCTCATTCAGCACTGCAGGCAAGCAGATCATTCAGAAACTTTCAATACTGTCATTACTAGTTCAGTTTTCTGACCTTTTGTGTTCCTGTAGCCCTCTAGAAAGCATTCTGTAACTAATTTGTGTCCTATCTCAGTCTACATAGCAATTGAGTTCCCCACAGCTGTCTAGGTTCACCACCAGTCTGTATAGAGAGCACAGGCCACTCTGCTTAGCCAACAGAGTCATTAATGACATTTGGAGACAGTAGTTGATGCTGCTGCAGCCTCTTTGTCCTTTTCATTTTGACTGCTCCTATAGAGCCCTTCTTGCTTTTATTTCTTATTCTACACTGGTTCTCAGGAGAAAATATCTGATGCTTTTATAAAAGAGGGAGAAAGCTGTGGGGAAAATCTGAGTTGTGGGGAGGTGTGTGTAAAGACATCTAGGACAATGGATGATTGTAATGCAAACATGCCTTACAGAATAGAAAACAATTCTAGTGTATTTTCCACAGAAGCTAAGGAGTCTCTTGTATTAGAGCCATTTTTACAAGCAGTGAACCTGAGAAACGTTTTCAAAAAGGGAAGAGAACAGTAACAGAAGGGCAGAACGAAGTGCTGAGCTGTGCAGTTTATCTTTTACATCGTTTCACCCTGGAAGGACTGGAGAGTGGCAAATGGAGTTGGTTTTTCTTAAAACAAAAAGTTTGTATGAGATGCAGCAGGGAGGATCTGAGGAGCATCACATGACTTTGAGTAAAAGAAATTCTATCTGTAATGAAGAAGGGACTTGGTGAATGCATGGAGGAAGATAGTGAAGAATCAATATTAGACTTCTTTGAAAAGGCCTATGAATATATAAGAATAATATTAATTCAGTAGATAGAGTATCTTTTGAATCTACAAAAAGCTTTTGCTAAGATTTATCACAAAAGTCTCAAAAGTTAAAAAGAAACGTAACTGGCTCATCAGATCCTGACAGGCTTCGAGCTGATTTGAAGACTGCACAGAATGGCAGACCAGGACAGAAGGTTTCACAGTGGAGGGAGAGGTAATCCTCAGGATCTCACAAGCAACTGGGTTAAGGCTGAAGTCGTTCAGCATGTTCATGTGGGTTTTTTTAACGAGGTGAATGTCAAAGCATTTACATTTGCTCTAAATACAATATTTTGGGGGTAATCAAAACTAAAGTTGCCTGAGAAGAATTACAGCAGGAGTTCATAGCATTGAATAGCTATGGGCAACAGTCAATCAAAGTTCAGAGGCAGCAATGCAATGTAAGGCATATAGGAAAGGGTACACAGTGCCTTGCATGTGCAGAGATGATGGTTAGTCACGCAAGAACAAGGTCTAGAGTAGCTCTGATCTCCTGAACAGAGCTCAGCGGTCAGCAGAGAACAAAAGAGTCCACCCTATGAGGAAAGGAACTAGAGACAAGCTAGAAACTATAATGCCATGAAGGGCTTGCTCTGGAATACTCAGCATATGTTCACTTTTTGCATTCAAAAAGGACAAAAAAGTGGAAGAATAGAACAGAGTAGCAGAAGTAATGGTTTCTATCAAGAGGGCTGAGGTAGACTAGGAACAGCCATACAACTGCCATACAACTATGGCAGTAATCCTGGTAGTAAAGTTCATCAGGGGAAGGGCACTTGATTCCCAAGTCAAAAACCAGGTAACAGCGGATGATCAGGTAGTAGATTTAAAAGTAAAAAAATCAGATCCACAAAACCTGTTCCCTTCTAGTTACCTTTGCAGTTAGTGTGTGGGAGTCCTTGCCCTGAGATACTCAAATCATCTCTAGCTTTAAAGAAAGGTAAATGCACAGTAAGTAGCTCCAATACTGGCCACCAAATGTGATACTCCACGTGACATCCAGTTCAAGGTGTTTCTGTCCTTGGCATATTTAGAACCAGGTGTCAGAACCGGGTGAGAGGAAAATCGTCTGTATTCTTTCTTCCTGCTTTTCTCTGAGCGGCTGCTGCCTTCCATCAGGCACCTGGTATTAGAGCGACCTTTTCCTTTGACCCTATATGGCAGCTCATAAACTAATTGTCTTTCTAATTAAGCAGGCAGTTTGTATGCAAGGTTTTATAGAAAATAATTACAGTTCTTTGCAGTGCCACACTTGTCAGCATATTGCTTTATTTTTAGAATTCACTCGTGTATTCTACATCTGTCACCCCTGGGACCTGACACCTTCACCTCTCTGTCTTCAGTAGAAACTATTTTTAAATGTTTGGTTGTTGGAAAGCAGCACTTTCTAGACAAGACAAATTTATCCCCTGGTTTTACAAGTCCTGTACTGAATCAGTAATTAATCAGTGTTTCAGAGTGTTGCTCTTCACTTGCCTGCTGAGTTTGTCAATAGCTTTGTTGTTACTTGTGCAGCTTTCAGCATTGAGCAGACCCAAGTGGAAGCACACAGAGAAATGCACAGGGTAGTTTTGTCAGGTCATCGGTGTTCTTGGTGTTTTCTTTGTTATGCAAGTATTTTTATTTGCTAGTTAGAAAGGAGTGTTTCTCAATCATCCCCTTTGCCTTGTGTTGATTACAGGAACAGTCATCTTTTTGAAAGGAATTTCTTATAACTGTTTTGTAGCAGGAAAAACCCCACCCCTGCAACTGCACACAAGATATAAAAGTTGACTAAGGAATAGTAAAAGGGTTTAAGAATAAATCACTGTCTCAAAATTATTCATCCTACTGGTTTTTAAATTAATGTTGCAGTGATCTGGTGCTGTGGCTGATTCTGCTTGTCTGTAAATCAAGAGCAACAGATTCCTTCCCTGTAATGGAATTTTATGAGTCTGTCAATAATGGTATTTTCCCAAACATGGTGCACAGAACTCATATCCATCAGCAGAGATGAAGAAGATGACAATATGATACTGCAGGAGACGAGTGCCTCTGGATGGGAAAAAAAATGAAGAAAACTGGCACTAAAGCATAAATGAAGTTCAGGTTTTTACGTGGGCTGATGTTAAGCAGTATAGAAGGAAACCTTGTGTTGCTCTAACGAGTACTATAGGCACCAATTCTCATTGAATACTGCAAACTGTGTAAGCAAGAAGTCCTGGTTTCAATTTTTTTCCTCACAAGTAAACTCTTAATTTTAGCCAAGGGACAAAAAAGAAATACTGATAAAAATCAGAGGATGGCAACATGAACTGAAGTTGAATGTATTACTTTAAATAGTTAACCCATTAGTGTAATCCCTCTACAGCTTTACATCCCTTTTAAAGAAGAGGTATAAATACACTGAACAAGCACTAACTGAGCTTTAGGGCAAAGCAATACATGTGACACACTGGTTTTGTTTTCCAGGAGGACTGTCAGCATTTCAGTTTTACCCATCAATGGCTGAAGTTCGCAGTATTTAAAAAGTAATATTGTGTGGGACTCCTAGGATACTGCACTGAGGCTGTTATGTACTTTGGTAATAACCTTTGCCAAAGTGAAGCTGCACATGCTGCTAAGCCTGAGAACTGATGGTTTTATTTATTAATAGATTGTTCTAAGCCTGAGAACCATCCACAATCAGCTCGGTTATTTCCTCCAAAGGATTCTATGATGGCAAGCCCCTGCATCTCAGGATTTCTGAAAGATTACTGTGCTCCCAGAGGAGCTGGATGTCTTGGGACATGAGGAGTGTTTCATCCCCAACAGAGGAATCACCAGAAGCTGCCTTTAGTAACCCTACATTCAAAGTGTGGCTCTTTGGTCTGCATCTGGTGGGATGAGTCCCAAAGCATCAGTGAATATCTTAAATGATTTAAGTAAGAGTAGTGTGTGTGAATCTGTCTGCTGCTCATGTCATCAGATAAAGAGTTTTGGGTCTGAACCACACCGTAAGTGTGAGTGTTACAGGAAAGAATGAGATGTTCAAGCTGACAAACTACCAGCACAGTGAGAAACCTCAGCACAGCATGTGGAATGCCCAGAATAAAATATACATGTCTATGTATATAACTGCAGCTACTTAAAAATACATAAATAACTCTGTCAGGCTCTTCTTGGCACCTGTTACCTCTTCCATATTTGTTTCCAGTTTTTTCACTTCATGCCCTTTAAGGTCGAGCTGTTTGGTTAGCTCTGTGGTCTTCTCCCTGAGCTCTGCAGGGACTGGTTTGTAGCTGTCAGTGTTGGTGGTCTCCAAGAAAGACATTAGCTTCTTCCATGTTTTTTCATCAAATCTATATATGTGAAAAAGAAACAGGGTGGGGAGGGGGGGAAAATCAAAACCTCATGATGAAGGTTTCATAAAGAACAGTTTTCCTGCAACACTTCTGGCAACACAAATCAGGTGGGGGTATCCAGGTATCCAGCACATTATTTCCTATGAGCTGGAAAGGAGAAGCAGAGAGACTTGCTGGCATTGCTGTATAATATTACTGCTTCTCACTAAAGCCATGCTGCCTTCAGGTCATGAAACAGACTTCGCAAAGGGGTCAAATCACATTAGCCTTGGAAACCTACCCACTGCCACAACAAGGGAGCTTGGCCAGCATTTTCTTCATTTGGTCCACCTGAGGCAGCTGCTCTCCTGCCCATTTCTCCTCCTCTTCGTCCGAGGCAGCCTGGCCCTCCACCGAGCGGAACAGGTGATCCTCTGCTTGAGAGACAAACAACAGCTTAACAACAGCACAACCAGCCCAGCTGCTGCAGCCAGCAGCTTACACCGGCAAGGCTGAGACAGAAAGATGTAGCAGCCCAGTGAAACACCATGCAGGGGCTCCAGAGCTGGGGAAGCCAAGTAAGTGATAAATGAACTGTCTGCAATACATGTAAATATGTGTGTGCTCTCACAGTAATATTTCAATACTTTATTTGTTGTATGTTATAAACACTAGTGCATTTCACTTCTTTTTAGCTCAAGAAGGTTTTTACTGGGATGTAAAGGATTATTATGACGTTTGTAACTTACTGGGAATCTTTTGAAGCACTGAGTATGTGAAAAGCACTGGTCACATCTTCATTCTGAATGTTTATTTTGAGTTGACACTAGCCAACTAAGCCAATGTCAATGACATTTAAAAGATATTTACCTTAACCATTGTCAGTTAATTAAACAAGGTTTGATGAATTTTAACAGTGTGATCAAGGCAAATGCTGTTATTTCTTCAAAAACTGAAATGCTTTTGCCCTTGGGCAGTGTTACAAGTATTGTGCATGCTTAATTACTTGAGCCCAGGAAAGGGGAGTTCAAGGGGATGAGTCACTCAGGCATATGAGTTGCTGTCTCATTTCAAGGGCACAAGCACCTGCAGTTGGAGCTAAAATTCCATTTTCAGTTGTCACTACTGGGGTTCTGCTTAGCCTCTGGCCAGCAATCAGGATCCCCTTCAGAGGGCAGCCGTGTCCCATGGCTGCAGCAGCCCCTCACTGCCCAGCTCAGGATGTTTAATCCTGGCTCAGGTCTATTTTCAGCAACAAAGCTAAAATGGCCTGTGGTTTCAGGGTTTCTTCTCTTTTTGTTAATGCTCAGCATACATTTGTTCATGCAGTTCTTATTCCAGCAGTGTCCGGTGTGCCTCATATATAGGTTATCATGTACAACAGTTTCTCGCAGGAACAAAGCTTAGCCACATGTAGCAATGGCTGTTAAGTTAGAGAATGAACAGCTGTGTTTCCAGGGCAGTCCTTCCACTGTGCAAATTCATCTAGAAGCACTTTCTCTTCCGGAGGCTGTGCAAGGCCAAAATAAAACAAAAAACCCCTTTCTGTTTTCAATCTGCGATACATTAGTAGTGATCTTCTTTTGTTACCTTCTATTTTCTTGACGTAGGGGTTCAGAGGGATAATGACCTGAGTTTCCATCTGTTGGGGTGGCTGTGAGAATGGATTAGCCAAGCACTGTGGATTCTTTGAAGACCTTCAAACCAGTACGTTTAATCCAGCAGGTCAGTTGCTGTATCTGGCCTAGCTCAGATTAGGTTGTTAAAAATGGAGGAACAGGCATGTGAATCTCAAGCAGTCTTCAAGCTAAGGTGTCCAAGACACCTGCAATGCTGCTTTGTGTGGTGGTTGTTGCTTCCTTGTTCTCCCCTGTGCTGGCTGTGTATGCAAAAGACGTTCCCTTAGCAGCTTATGGTTAGCAGGACTGTAACCAAGGAGGAAAACCCAACTAGTGTTTTCTTAAAATTCTCTTCCTAAGCCAGCATTAAAAATATTCTGTCAATAGAATCACAGAGCACTTTATTAATGTAGTATTTAGGCATTAATTTGTAAACTAGCTAATGTAGGATCCCTTCCCCCGTTCCATTGATGCCAGTGTTTTTCTGCTCAAAGAAATTAATGATTATTTTATATATTTTTGTAAATCTGCATCTAGATTTATTAATTTCACATATCTAGGTTTATCCTAGATAAACAATTTTCATTGGCTCATATTTCTGAGTTATCTTTCTTTTGTGTCTAGGACTTTTTTTAGTTGATAGAATGTGTTTTTTAATAAATAAAAAACAATCTATAAACCGACAATTTTCCTGTTTGAAAAGCCTTTTGCTGAAAAGGTGTTTGTGTGTGAAACATGGGCCGTTAAGTTGGATGTGGAAACTGTCTTTGAATGGCCCAGCATCTGATTGGGTAAAAATATTTGTAAAAGCAGGTTTATCTTGTAAGTCTAACCACACGGAGAACATGCTACAGTGCTAGTTGTTTACAAGTCATTATTTTTCATGTTCTCCAGCACCTTCTTGCCAGCTCTGTTCAATACACACCTAATATGTAGGTTTCAGTCACTATGTACAGCTTTCCTAAGATGATTTTAGAAGAGTTTCACAGAATGCTTCAAGCAGTCCCATGGGAAATGGCAAAGCTGCAGTACTACAGCAGGAATTAGTGCTAAATGGGTTGGATTTTTTGGAGTTACTGCAGTGGCTGGTGTGTTTCCCAAGAGTGTGACTGCGGAGCTGCAAATAATTTCCTTGGAAATAATTTTAACTGAAGTTCTGAGTAGTTATTTACAAAGACATTAAGTCTTAATACTTTTAAGCGGGGGAAAAGGGTTTGGTGAGGTGAATCACATGGAGAAAAGCAGTTTTATATGATAGCCCTAAGCAATATGTTCAGTAAACATAATATTACGTGGGTAGTGAGAAGTATAAAGCTGGGATATTACCTTTCATTTAGGTCTAGGTTATCAAGACTTGATGGGCTTGATTTGTGACTTTGGTGGTTTATTGTCTACCTTAGCTTTTCTGCTAGGGACCTTACAAATTAGTGAGGAAATGCAGTAGTTGGGTACTGGGTTTGATACCGTTCTCAGAAATCCCAGCTCCGCCGGTGGGTGAGCGCCGGTCTTGCTGCACAACAGCCAGGCAGTATGTCCCACTGGATGGGGCTGCTCCCTCCCTCTGCACTACGCCGCTTTCTGAGGGAAGCTGAGATCTCACTGATTCTGACCTGGAAAAGAAGGGCAGAGTAAAGTGAACCTGTAGGGTACTTGAAAAACCAAATCAAATATGCACAGTGTAGCATGCTGAATGAAGCTGTTGTTCAGGCTTGCTGTAGAAGAGCAGAAGTATCTGCCTTTGGTGCCTGGAAAAATCAAATCTCACGGGGCTGCATTCACTTGATTCACCAAGAATCAGAGGAAGGTGGATTTCAGCTGTTCTTTAGGTAATAAGAACTAAATATTACTTATAAGTGAAAGGCATCTAGAAACTGTACACAGGAATGGACTGTCTGGCTATAAATTCAGTTAGTGTTTCAGCCACTGTGCTCATTTTGTATCACCAGTAAACTGTCCCTTCATTCAGGACTCACACACGTAACCCATTCATACTTATCATGTAACTTCACCCTGCAAAAGCTTACTGCAATCAGAGCTATGCAGAGTGCAAGCAATTAGACTCATCGTGTAGTTAGAAAGTTATAGTTGCAGTGGATGCATGCAAATCTGGTGTATCAGCCCACATGTGTATTGATTATGTATTGCACTGAATGTTTTCCAAGGCAGGAATAAGCTGCCTTCCAGGTGTGGAGCTAACTGAATACTTCATACTGTCCACTACAAGCCTGTGTAATGTAGTGTCACGGTGTGTCCTACAGAGTGCATTTCCAGGGCTTCCTTTTTAACTATTTAGAAAAAAGTTTGCTTTCAATAGCTATGTGAGGGTATTTTCCTATTTAGACTGTACAATGCCAAGTTAGGCTTCAACCAGTAGGAAATGTTGTGTAGTTCACAAAGAATCTATGTGCGGATGAAAGCCAACCATGATCGGGAGTTTTATAGGAAATTGAGTACCCTCCAAATTCTTCCCAAGATGCATTTTGGTTTAGTGAATATTGAATGTTAACACATTAAACATTTATCAACCTAAATTTTAAACACTTAGCAAATTTGTCCTTATGAAACAAGTTGCAAAACATGACCTTTTTGTACAAATCTTCTAATTACTTCCTGCCTTTAACCTCAACTGCTGCTAGTAATGGGATTTTAGATGTAGTAATAGAGAAGCTGATGCCAAGTTGAAGGTAAGTGTTGCGGGGAGCTTTTGTTTAACACAGCTGCACTCAGTTCCAGAAGAACCACCAATATTAGTTCCCTTGTTGCTTCTGAAAGTTTACTAAGTAAATATGAGCATGAACTTAACAACAGCAGCATGAGTCAGCATTTCCAAATATCTGTAGGGAGAGAAGTTGAGGTAAACAACACTTAGAAGCCAGCACTTCTTCTACCCCTCGAGTAGAGCTGACTGCATAAAAACTAATGACAGAGTTTGTTTATAATTTATGGCATTGTTTATCTTAGCAACAACTGGTTTCCTGTAAAGCCAAGGGAAATAATGATCTCCAGAATGGAGTCTGGCTCATTGTTCAGCTTCATTAGTTCTGCAGAAAGTTATTACGAAGCAGCACACAAATATAAAGCCTTGTTAAGTTTAGGCACTCAAAGCGCAGGCTCCCCGAAGCATCACAGCAATACAGTAGTATTTGCAATATAGTAGTATTGCCTTTTGCAAGAATATTGTATTCTGTTTTTCTGACATGTGACAATTCCCTTCATTTTTAAGAGAAAATTATCTGGGAGTCTGGCACTCAATAAAATGCTTTAAAATTTCATGAGGACTGTGACTGGTGTTGTGTGGATTGTTCTTAGTTGAGCTGTGCAGTATAAGTCAGATCTCTGGGGATTTCAGAGCTTTCTAGAGTTAGTCGACGTAATATAGAGCTGTTGACATTTGACAGTGAGTATACAATGTAGTTTCAAAATTGGTTAAGATTTTAACATATAAAACATCTATATTCAAGAATAGTCCAGTATCCTGAAAATCTTTTCTAGAAGAAGTAGGTAATGGCTGAGATGTTCAATGGGAGATCAGCTGGTGACAACTTACTACACCTGGCAGCTTGGGTTGAATTTAGCTTGTGGTTCAAGGAGTGTTAAGAAGTTTAGAAAGAAAACAACTCTTCCCATATAATTCAGGGTTTAGAACAGCAAAGTCCCTCCCTTTCATAGCTCCAAAGGGACACTCGACTAGACTAGAACTAAACTAGAAGCTTGGTTGAGATGGGTTGAAGGCTGTAATCAGAAAACGTTGCACAGAACTCAAAAACTGGCACTAAGGACACTAATGAATCTTTGGAAGAAAGGAGCCATTTCTTTGAATTTTGCCATTGGGATCAGATCCTACATTAACTTTGGAGAGGATTTCAGATTTCTGACTGCTTTTTCTCTGGGTTTTGGTCTTTAAAGCAGATGCAACCAAATAGTCCAGAAAGTTTAATTACACAGAGTTGCTTTATGCTCCACAGTGTCCATTGTTGAAGTACACTGCGTTTCATTCTTATTTGCAGCTGAGGTGATAGAGGCATGAATGGAGTCATGGTGATACTCTTTGGTAGCAAAACAATGGAACACTGTGATCTTCTGATTTCTCATCATGCAACTGAACCACTAAGTCATTTTTTCCCTCTCTAGGAGCTTTTTATTTTCTTTAATGCTACATCTGCCCTCTTAATTTTCAAGTGACAGAAGCGTCAAGATTTAGGGAAGAGTATAACCAAAGATGCCATCTAGTATGTTTTTACTGTCATGGCAAATGTAGAAGGAATAATCCTCACTTGTTCTTAAACATAGATTGAATTCTTTTCTCATTAGTATTCATACGGCATCAAATGGGTCTTCATAAATGAGAACGAGTGTGAATAAACAGCACATTTGTTTGGGGCAAGGATCAGAGGGCAAAAGAGCGCTAGAGATGCCTGGGAAGCATTTGTGTACAGGGCAGTGTGGCAGGGCTTCCATGGAGACAGGCAAACAGTGCATGTCCGTTCGAAAGCCATTGTGCTGAGCATAATGGGCTGCTTGAGAGAAGGAAAATTGAAGAGGGGAGAGTTTGCAAAGTACTGGACCTTAAAGTAATGTCCATGACTAATTGGCTTTTAATTGGCTCTCTTGTTATTGTTATGGAAACCTCAAGGTGCAGCAGAAGCCACCTGTTTCTGCTGTTAATAAAGTCTTTAACATAAATAATTCCTGACTAGTCATAAAACAACTCCGAAGAATTATTTAGGTTTACTTTCATAAACCTCAACCAGTCTGTTTTAGAGACTGACTTGAAGCAGATAAAACAGCTGTGTGAACATGTACATTGCCCTCAGCATGGTTACACAAACCCAAGTACACGACTTGTGGGTGTACATCAAAATGAGGTGTGATTTTTATTTTTCTATTTTACCTAAGCTGCACAAGTTCAGATAATTCAGAATGGCTTCAGTTTTGTCTTATTCCCTGCAGAGAATTACAGAGTTTGGAAAGTGCACATCTTTTTTTATTTATTTACACCTTCATTTCACATTCAGATGAGATATCTTTCCGGATCACTTTTCCTGGGTGATCCACTAATGTTCCTAACGTTTTCGCTTCTCAGAGCTTAGACGCAAAGACCTTCCACTACATATTTCTTTCCCATGCCATTTGGTTTGAATTTCTTGCAGCCCAAATGTATCTTAGGCTGATCTTTTAGGTCTCAAGTAAGCAAGAATAACAGATGTAAATGCATTTCTGAAAGGCCTACTGTCTCCTCTCTCTGAGGTACTGAGTGTTTTTAAGAGCTTTGAAGTATTAAACATGATCCAGTCCCTGACCACAAGTGAACATATAAACGAGTGGATGGCCTTAAGTGTTGCGTCTCTCAGGGGATGGTGAAATGCAGGACTGTGACAGGAGTGAGCAGGGTTTTACTGCTGTTGAAAACATGGGACTGAATTACGCCTAGAACAGGTACCAGTGGTTAAAGTGGGAATGACAGTTATAGCAACAACAGACTTGGACATGGAGAAAGGAGGCAGGATTGGGCTAGAGACTGGACAGATGATGAAGTAGGCAAGAAAACAATGCTTAAGGGCCAAAACCACTCCTGATAAATAAAATTTGAGATGCTCTCCAAGTTCCAGAAGTCTTGTCATTAGTCTCCTATCAGTAAATATTTGGGAGATCTATCCCACAAATTAGTTTGTCCTCCCTCCCACAGTATAGGTTCACATGAAGGATAATTTATTGTGCTGCCAGTTACTCACTTAACTTGGACCAGCAATCTGTGCAGAGAATGCAGAGAATCTGGCCCTGTTGATGGAAAACACAGATGTTATATTGATAGAAATTCTTGTGTTTTAAGTGTGTTTGGATTTTCACAGAATCACAGAACCTTAGGGATTGGAAGGGACCTCAAAAGATCATCTAGTCCAATCTCCATGCCACAGCAGGATCACCTAGACAGTCACACAGGAACATGTCCAGGTGGGTTTTAAACATCTCCAAAGAAGGAGACTCCACAACTCCCTGGGCAGCCTGTTCCAGTGCTCTGTCACCCTCACTGTGAAGACTTATTAAGGCTTTCCCCTTACAAGATGTCAGGAGGTTGCCTTGACCCCTTGAGTACATGCACTACAATATAGTTGCTCTTTGTAAAATTGTGGTCTGATTCTCCTATGTGACCTTTGCTCATTGAAGACATGAGGGTGAATGATTCTGTGGACGGACAGCTTCAGAGAGAACGAATCTTGTGCCTGGAGGTTCCTTTCTCACCTAAGGTACAAGCACCAAGTCGGGTGAGACCCACAGGGGCAGAATGGATAGTGTCCTTGTTAAAACAACTAACTGTACTTTGAGGAAGTAGATTCTACTCCTGTCTGCCAGAGACCCTGCGTAATGCTAGGCAAATGACTTTAGTTAGGCTTTCTACACTTGATTACCGTGGTTCCTTATGCTCAGGCAGTCTTGATATTATTTCTTTGCTGTGGAATTTGAGACTATGGGCCATGAGAACTGCAGCTGAAGTGCTGGGATCTTGGATCCGTGTGGTTTGTTCTGAAATACTAGTGACCGTGCACGTTCTGGTAAATGAGAGAGAACACCTAAAATCAGCAGAAACTTTTCGATGTAATCTTTCTAGTCTGGTGTATTATATTGTGATGAGGCGCGTGCTAAAAGCCTATTTGTCCACTTTCAGCACTGCAGTTAGGGACACATTTACAGCTCAGTATCAGTGTATTAAACAAGACTCACTTGAGTACACAGTGGGTGCTCTGGTGTGTGGATATAGACACTCATAGAAATTTCTTACAAATAAATGATTAAGGAATTCAAACTGTAGGGGCAGGTTTCATTCTGTGGTTTACAGAATGCATTCCTTTCCGCTCTGAAATGCAGCTCCAAGATCTCCTTGACTGTTTTGGCTTTGGAACCTGAATTTACCATTATTAATAAACTATTAGTCATTTGGGCTGTTCCATGGAAGATAACATTTGATAATGAGGCTAAACAGATGAGGTAATTATAGTCCTTGTATAAATCCTGTACTGAGCAAGAGATTATATTGCATGCCACTAGTTCCTGAGTATATCCTTGACGAAGCAGACTGGGTTGTGCTCTCTGTGGAGTATTTTATGGTTAATAGGCACTGCACTATCTGGGAGAAACATACATCACTTTGGAATTATGTCACTCAGCTATTCCTGCCCCTCAGGAATTCTTCTGTGAAAAAATAAGAGCCATGACTTCCAGATGTTGTTCTCCTGGAATAAAGAACTTCATCACCACACCCTGCTAGCTAGAAATTCAAATACTTGCACTGAAAGCCTAGAGTTGAGATGTGCACAATGCAGACCTAACAACAGCTAGAAAACAATCATTTGCTGTTGATGGAGCTGCTACACAAAAGTTATTTGCTAAAGCTTGCACAAGATTTCTTAGAAGTCTGAATGAAAACCCTGGGTTCATCTTTCCTCCTGTGCATGGAAATGGGAGCCACAGGTCCACTATTCTCTCTTCTTATCTGTTACATAGTTCTGCTCTTGAGCTTCTCTTCCTTCTGTATTGGAACAATTGTTTTCATTTAGTGTAACTGAGATTTGTCTTAAACTGGCAATGTTAGGATTATTCCAAAAGCTCACAAGATTCAGTAGGATGTTGAGACCCCACAGTCATGCATGAGTTGTGTGCGTGTATTTTCCTGTGTTTATTTGTCCTTTCTTACCTTCAAACTTCTGTTTTTAGAATTCTCTCTCCCTGATATCCTGACTTGTACTTTACAGAATGAAGCTTATAACCCTACAACCAAAACCTGACTAAAATGCCATTAAATCCTAAAATGCTGATAGATGAAACCAAGACACTTGACATAAAGCACTTAAGGCAGATAAAGGAGAGCAGAAGAGTTCTGGTCCTTTAGATAACTTGCTGCTGCTATTCACATATTCATTCCTTCCTTCACATAGACATGTGCTGTTTAATCCCACTGAATCTGTCTGTTGTCTCCTGAGTGCTAGTGTATCTCAGTAAAGATCAAATGCCAGTGATCCTTTTACTGTCTGCTAGATAAACAAAAACATGCTTCCGAAACAGAGCCAGGGATTATTTAGCAGCAGAGTGGACATCCTACTGAGTATGAATCTCAGAGATTAAACGATGGACAAACCACTGCTTTTCAGTTCTCTGATGTATGCAAATCTGCTGATACCATCACAAGTGGTATCACCTCTGACAGTACTGCTTTACTGGCACGTGAATTCCATCTGGATGAAGTTCACATCGGTTTTGCGTTCAAGTCAGGTATCTCTTAAGCTCTCACAGGCTTGTCCAGTCATGCTCCCAGTCTGTGCATGCTCCCAGTGCATGAGTGTCCTTTGGTGATTGCTGAGCCCAGGAGCTCAGAGGACAAAGGGACCACATCGTTACTGGGAGACCTGAGCCTGGAGTGTCAGTGCCAGCAGCTGCCTGCTGTGAATGTGGGGAAGTCACAGCTTCCATGTTCCTTAGATCCTGTATCAGGAAACAAGAATAACAATTACCTCATACTGTTGTGTTTGCTGTTTCACTGATGTTTGTAAAAAACATCCTTAGATCTTCTGAGAGTTCTGTTTCTCTATTAGACACTAGAATTCTGCATGTTCCTTCATATTTAAGCTCTGTGTGCTATTTTGGTGGCTTTTGGCAAGAGTTCTAAGTTTCCTGAAAGCAGCAGCCTGTTCTTTGCCTCCTGAAGCTTTTATTCTGGTAGGTGATTTGTGAGAAACAACAATGCCTTTACAGCAACCCCAAATTAATTGCTTTCCTTCCCAAGTGTTTGTAAATTATGTGCTAGTTCACAAAGATCAGCAAAGATTGCCTAGCATTCTTGCATTTATTAGGCTCTGAGGTATATTTTGACAACAATTCAAGTAGCTTCTATTTTGTCTTTCACTGGTTATAAACATTATTTTTAACAGAACCATATGTAGCTGTTCCCTGTACACAAGAACTGATTCCTAACGCTCTAGGTTTAGCACTCCAGCTTATCTCCTTTCTCCTTGGGTGGACCTGTGCTTGTCTTAGCAGTTCCTCCAGTTTCCTTATCCGCTGAATCTCATTCCAAGCTGGTTTGCATTGTAATTATTGCCAAGTCTACTTAAACTTCATCTAAGTTTTAACTTTACGTAATGTCCTTTCTTGTACAGTATAATACTTAAGCAGGCATATAATTTAAACAAAGTACATAGTCTTGTTGACATAAACCTAGTTTAATGGCATTTTAGATTTGTTGGACCAGTTGCAATCCTTACTTACAGTTACAGGTGTCCTTAAATGTTTCACTAAGTAAAGCTGTCAAATAAGTTACTTGATCCAAGTTGAGGTTATGGTTTACACAATTTATCAGCTTTCCTCAAGCTTTTGCTTTAGAAGCTGTTTTTGAGTTTGTGTAATATGGTCACACCGTATTCATTTCCAAGATGCTTAACAGCATAAAATCACAATTCATGTGGGGCTTAGGTCATCTTTAGTCCCCTGGCAAGTAGTTCCTCACTGTTTTGTCAGTTAGAATCACCTGGAGTTTGTAGGGTGGCTGTGCGCCGCATTTGTAAGAAGTCAACACAAATTAACATTAGGTATTTAGTGGAGAAAAAAGGTTTGACAAATTTGTTTGTCTCTTTCTGAAAAACTAGATGCTATAAATATAATGTATGAATGCATGGCTTTCTTCTCTTTAATATCTTTTTTAACAATCTGGATGAGAGGATTGAGTGCACCCTCAGTGTGTTGATAGATGACACCAAGCTGGGCAGGTATGTCGATCTGACGGAGGGCAAGGAGGCTCTACAGAGGGATCCAGACAGGCTGAAATGATGGGCTAACGTTAACTCTATGAGGTTCAACAAGGTCAAGTACCAGGTCCTGCACTTGGGTCAAAACAATGCCACGTCAGGGTATAGACTTGTGGATGTGTGGTTGGAAAACTGCGTATCAGAAAAGAACTTGCAATTGTTGGTGGTTGAAAATGAGCCAGCAGTGTGGCCAGGTTGCCAGGAATGCCAACAACATCCTGTCTGGTAGTAGAAATATTGTCGGGAGGAATTTCTTCACTTAAAAGGTTATCAAACATTGCAACAGGCTGCCCAGGGCAATGCTGGAGTTGCTATCCCTGGATGTATTTACACAAGCTGTGGAGTGGGTGCTGCTTAAGAACATGGTTTAATGGTGACCTGACAGTGCTTGGTTGAAGTTTGGACTTGATCTTAAATGTCTCTTCCAACCAAAGGTATTTTGTGCTTCTGTGATATTAAAAACTCCTGCTTTTAGAGGTTATTTCCAGTACACCAACTCTGGTATTTCAAGGTACTATAAACTGTTAAGCAACTAGACTGTGGGAGTAGTACAGCTACTGGGAAAATAGTCTAAAATTACCCTTCAGAGCCATCCAGTGTGAGGTGTGTTCCCTGTTAGGGCAATGGTATAATGACATCCCTTTTAAAAGAACTATAAGTGATAATAGGACTTCTTTCTGTAGGACAACATAGCAGGTGCATTTTAGTAGTAACTTAAAATAACTCTCATTCTTTCTCCACCCCACTACTGTGGCTTTTTTCAATTGCATTTTAACTGAAAGAGCAGCAAACTTAATTGAGAAAGTAGTTACTGCCTGGGAAATTGCACATAGATTATTTATAAAGGTATAAAAAGTGGAAATCACCATCCTCCTTTTACTAATGCCTACATCTGATTTTCTCACCCAGCTTTGCAGCAGAAACCAGCAGGCTGTCAGAAACCAGAAACAGACACTAAATTATGTTGAAATACCTCAAGTACGTTTTCCAGTTTTGTATTTTCTAGCTCCATGGTCTAGAGACTTAGATGTATAAAGCAATTCAGAGCTATCTTAAAGGTCTTTAAGTAGGGCAAACCTGAGTTCTGAGTGATTCTGGTTTGGCTGGTTTTTATATATAAGGTATTGCAGGCCTGCCTCACGTTGGCTTGTCGCAAAAGGTATGTTATGTACTCAACGTCTTTAACCGGGCACGGATCAGCCCTGCAGTGTCTTCTGCTATGTGGCCATCCCATAGCATAGTGCAGCCCTGTGGTTCCTCTTCAAGACAATGGGTGAGGTGAAGGAGAGGGGCAGATGAAGTTGTTACTAGGAAAATTCCAGGATTCACATTTTGCCCGTCAACCTCCATCTTAAGGTGTTCTAACAAAAGACTCTACTTTGCCTGCGCCACCTGCAGCAGAAGCCCCACAGTGGGTAAAGACAAGCCTTTTGGACAGTCTCACAGGTATTTAGAAACAGATACTTCCTTTTGTTTTCATAGAGTTTCCTCAATAGATTTCCACAGGAAAAGAGGGAAATCAGTATGAAAAACAGGAAGATGTTCTCAGTAACACAGCACTAGGAGGAAGACTTAAAATAAATGTGAACGTTTGAAATGGTAGGTGATACCAGTTGTATTATCTTAATGTAAAAGCAATGATTAAATTTAGCATCATAGGGCTACAGCAGAACAAAAAACTTCAGGTCTTTATACAAAATAATTATCCTTTCATTTTATTCTGCAGCAGGTGTATAATATTTAAACTGCAATCAGGGTTTTTTTTCCACTGTATTTTGTTTCCACTTCATTGCCCTGGGCAGATCTTTTGGAAAATTTCTCATCTGCCTCTGCCTTGGATGAGATCCCAAACTTTCTAATGCTGATACATTCCTCTTGCATCCAACAAGTGACTTAATCTTTTCCCCTGGCTGTTTGACCTTCTGCAACACAGTTTGGAATTGTGAGATTTATGCATTAGCAGAAAGACAGCTCAGGGTGACATCTCACAAATTCTGACATGCAGAAATACTTGCTAAGGATGAACTTCCAGAAATTTTACACTGAAGTTCCTTTCTGATCCACCTTCAAACTCCCAGGAAGTTCCAAATGTCCTGAAGAAGTTGTATCTTTTACTCTCTGGACTGAAAACAGAGGGGGAAGTTTGTAACTCCCCAACTTAAAAGCAAATACAGTCACACTAAGAAAACATTCCAGTTGATTTCTGACTGCATTAGGAAGCTTATTAGTCAACATTGCCTTAGGTAGGAGGTGACTGGTTAGAAAAAGGGGATATAGCATGGGAAGTGACAGTTTTTGAGGTATAAACCTTTAAATTTGTACATAAGACAAAATTTGAGCTTGATTTTACTGTCACTTTATTAAATGCACAAAGCCAAACTTCAGGATGATGATGGATTTGGCCTCTCTATCACTAATGTTCTCAAAGAACATACCAATGTGTTCTGAGCTCTTTTCTAATACCAAAATGGGTAAAAAAATGGGAGCTGCATATGTTCCTGAGTTTTACCACTAGTAATAGGCATCACTATGATTCAAGAGATATGAAATAATAGTTCAAAATCCTCAGAGTCCAAAAGCATCTGAACCAACTCCCCTTTTATCTATGGTGCTGCTGGCGTGTTTAAAGCTACACTAGCTACGTACCAGAATTTCACAGAAACATGTCACACAGGGCATATTCTGTTTCTTAAAGTTTCCATTGGAGTGAGTGCAAAAGATAGATCTGAACTAGTCCTGCTGTAATCAGAGCTAGGAGAGGAATGACAAGCTGCAGTGCTGCTAGGATTCTGTCAGCTTAGTCCCACAGTGAAGCCTGATGTGTTTTGTTCTTTGCTTCAGTTAAAACTACTGAACATACTTGTGGTTTTCTGTAGATCTCACTCAGAAGATACTGTTTTATCTGAGATGATAAGACTGAAAAGAACCATAGCAGGTCGTCTTTGTAGTGAATGCAGATTTTTCTCAGGTTGGTTTCCTGTAGATACTTTAAACAACGACATGAGGGAAAAACCATCGCTGCAGTCTGTGCAAAGTGCAACACTTGCATCGCTGAGATTGAAATTTGTAGTTAGTCTCCTTCTCCCTCCAAACCATCACTTACGGTTCTTCAGATTATTTTGATTGTGTTTATTACTCGAAGGGAATCACAATGATCTTTCATTATGTGCTTACTTGCTGCTCTGTGGTGTGCCATGTTGTTCAGTAACTGGGAGAGACTCCAGTAATCCTCTGGGAGTGAACTTTTTCTGCAGTGATTAGTATGGCAATAACAGCTGAAGGTAGGAGTTAACATGCTCTGCCTGCAACTTTCGATTGTAAATTCCTTGAAACAGGGCATGAGTACATTAAAAGTCATATATCTGGAGGGTCGATTAAAAATACGCTGGCAGTAAACTAAACCAGCTGTACATTTATGTTGTCAAAGGATTAATGACAGCATCCCATGAGCATGCGGACGTCTGCTTTGCATTAGCAAAGATTTGTTGAATTGCACTCACCCCAGCCAGAATGGGGTGTATATTTAATATACATACTGCTTATTTTCAAGTCCCCATCCTACTGGGAATAGGAATGACCTTAGTTTCAGATGTAATGGCCACTATTTATGCTTGTTTGAGAAGTGACAGGCTCCAGCTTTGATGAAGGGTCTAAGCTGGTAAAAACTCCCCAGCTGGTGCATAAATTTAATTTCCTAGCAGAAGCATTTGTTTAAAATGCCAGGTCGTTCCCGGATCTCTAGTTAAAATCCCCAAACGGCATTATTAACAGAAAGAAAGGACATGTATCACATGCAGTTCTATTTCAGGTGACTTTAAAACCACAACTGCCTCAAGCAGCCTTCAGGTGGCTGTGCTGGTAATGACAGAGGATCTTGTGGTGAGATTTCTGGCAGCTGCTCTAGAAGTCGCTATTTAAATACACTTACTGGAACAATGGGAATGTAGGGTCCGGAGCAGCGTAGGAGATGTGTGGCAGGCATACAAGTTGCCAGTATCCTCTAAGACCACTGTTTTATTCCAGTTCTCAGAAAGGCCATGAAGGATCAAAGGTTAATTCATAACGTAAGATTGGTGTTTAGTGCAGGACTTAAGGAAATCTTGACACATGGCAGAGCTGCGGTGCCAGCCTTTATCTCCAAAGAGCTTCTCGTATACAGCCTTTTAACCAGGTCTAAGCAATTTGATTCTGTTGAACTGTTTCAATCACTGTATTCTCTCAAACCTAGGCTCTGCAAGATTCTAGTAAATGGGGTTTTTTTCTGGCCATGTGCAATTTGACATTGGCAGTCTATTTTCCCGCAGTTGAATGTGTGTTCTAACTTCCCTGTTGCAAACAGTATCTAGGTGTAGGACCAATAGCTGGGCTAATGAAACAAGAGCTGCTCATTTAACACGTCTGTTCCGTTCACATCACACTGCCGATTGTGGCTAACCCATGTTATGGTGACAGGTGGAATACCGTTCACTGTATCTTCCCAGTACGTATCTGGTCACTCCATCGTATGTGGCGCCATACCTGTCATGTTTAGAGTCTGGGAACCTGTTCCTTCTGCAACTCATGGTATTTATGTTCAAAACTACAGAAGAGAGACTGCAGTGATACTGTTTGACAGGAAATCCCCAGTCTGAGGGATGTGTGCTACTGATGTAGACAGGATTTATGTGACTTAACGTGTGTTAACATCAGTGTGATTTCCTTGATAACTCTCTGCTTAGGAAATTGTAGTTAGATGCTACTGCTGTCAAATTATTTTGTCTCAAAACCTGGGAGATCCAGCTGGGTTTTGTCTCTGTTCTGCTGTGTGACCACTCCAAAGAATTGTATTGTTTGCCTGTATTTCACATCACCTATGTTAAAAAAATCCAAACCAAAACAGCAGCATAAGTTGCAGAAGGACTGAGGAGTTCCCTGTACAGTTCTAAATCCTGAGACACAATTACAGACACTCCCTAACTTGTACATTTAGAGTATTCGTAGCAAACTTGTCCTTGTCTGGCCACTGTCCCATCCACTAAGCAGATGCAAGTTTGTGTGAAAGTTCAGCTGAGTGATCAAATGCTTACACAGAAGCCCAGAACGATATTCATCCCAGTCCAGCTCTTCCTGCATTCTAAAATATCGAAGACAATTTTCTGAATGGATGATTTGAGTTTTAGAAGTGACTTGAAGCAGAGGTTGTTTCTAAAGTTGAATGAAAAGCCAGTCATTACTGGAATTTTCAGTTACTCCTGTAATAAAAATGGTAAACAAATTTCCATGCCTTGTTAAACAGAGGTAAGGCTGTAAGTTGGGGCTTGATCATGTAGAACCCAAATTTGATATAATGCAAATCACAGAATCCTAGAATGGTTTTGCTTGCAGAAAACCATCCAGATCATAAAGTCCAGCTGTTAAGTCATCACTGCTAAATCACCACTAAGCCATGTCCTTCAGCCCACATATTCACATCTTCTAAATTCCTCCTGGGGTAGGGATTCCACCACTAGGCCAGGGCTTGACAACCTGTTTGGTGAAGAAATTTTTCCTAATGTCCAATTTAAACCTCCCCTGGTGGAGACACCTGTAGCTTGAGACTAATTTGGTACAACTCGTGTTACATCACCATTCCATATAATCACAAGTTACAGAAATCCAAGGCATACCGTAATGTATGGATGTTTAAATGGATCTAAGAACAACTCTGGAAACAACCACACTGTGCTTAGAGTTTCTTGGCCACTATCCTATCTCTGATAGTAGATACTTCTGGAAAGAAATGCAGGCACAGGGCAAGCCTAGCGTAATGTTTTCCCAGGCTCCAGTGCTGGCTCTGGATTTTGGTTAGACACTGAACCTGGCATAGGTTACAGCCCATGACATCAAAGGGAGTCCCCAGCTGCAGACAAACAGCCAATAGTGAGTCACACTAAGCAGACAGACCACCTCCACCTCTTGCACTGTAAGAAAACCAGACTCTTTTGGATGTACAGTGCATCAGGATACCTCAAAAGGCCTGTAGATTTAAGAAACAAATGAGATGTTTACTGTTTCTGAGCTCTGTCTATTGCTTTCGTCACAGAATCACAGAATCACTGTGGCTGGAAAAGACCTCAAAGATCATCAAGCCCAGCCCATGACCTAACATCACCACAGTCACCTAGACCATGCCACATCCAGCCTTAAACACCTCCAGGGATGGGGATTCCGCAACTGCCCTGGGCAGTTCTTTCCAGTGTCTGATCACCCTTTCCATGACGAAGGGCTTCCTAATATCCAACCTAACCCTCTCCTGGCAGCTTTAGAAGAGCCCAAACCCCACCTGACTAAAATTTCCCTTCAGGTAGTTGTAGAGAGGAAGAAGGTCCCCCCTGAGTCTCCTCTTCTCCAGGCTAAACAACTCCAGCTCTCTCAGCCTCTCCTCCTCTTCAGACTGTTTTGGAAGAGACTTTCAAGATCATAAAATGCAACCACTGGAAAGACAGACAAAAGTTTTGCTTGCAGAATGTTGTTTTTCCAAGTGTGGGTTTAGTTGATATGTTTTACTGGTTTCTATAACAAAAATAGGTTTTTGTACTGTAGTTATGGTGCTGCCCTGTTCAGAGCTGCTCTTGTTATTGACTTGTTATTGACATCACAGCATTATTACAGAAGAAAATGTAAGCCAAACGATCATAACATATCCATTAGATTCCACCCTGAAAGACAGCCCCTTTCTACTCCTTACAAACCTTGCAAACATTCAGTGCCTGTAGTTCCTTACAGGTTTTAGTTTAGCTTCTTTGGAATTGCCTCACTTCATAAGGCTCATAGGGCTGACAGAGAGAGGCGAGATTTACTGATTCTTTGTGCTGTCTGAAAGTTTCAGGAGGACCTGGGGATGGTAGCACCTCTCCAAACTATACCTGATGTTCTCCAAGAGATTCTCTAACCCTTTATGACAAATGGTGAGATCAAAGTGAGGCAATATATTTTTTTCTTCTACAAGATGTATAAAACCAAAATAAAGCCATACAAACGTGAGTTGTAATCCCAGTACAGATCTCAAACTGCTGTCAAACCCATTTCATCCAGTGCAGGGATCAATTTCCTGAGCAGTAATTCTGGAATCCACATTTGGGTTATTTGAATTAAATGCTTTCTGATTCCTCATGCATGCATGGCCAGTTGGAAAGTCCTTTGCAGATTTATTTTAGTGACACACGTAAACCCTGTTGAATGGTATTTGTAAGTTTTGGTAAAGCAGCACATGCATCTTACAATTACGTAGAACCAAGCTATAGTTGTTATTATTTAATGATCGTTATTCTCATTACATTAATTAGTGCAGTAGTTGAAATTAATACTGTAGCATGAATGCTTGGAATACTATGGAAGCAGCAGAACCATGTAAAAATCACAAAACATCAGGAAAAGGGGATATCAAAAGATTATCTAGTCCAAACCACTGCTACAGCAGGATCACCTAGATCAATTCACATAGAAACGCATCCAGGCAGGTTTTAAACACCTATAGAGAAGGAGAATCCACAACCCATTCCAATACTCTGTCACCATCACTGTAAAGAAGTTCCTTCTCATATTGATGTGGAACCTCCTATGTTCCAGCTTACACCCATTGGCCTTTGTTCTATCACTAGATGACATTGAGAAGAGCCTGGCTCCATCCTCCTGACACCCACCCTTCGCATATTTATAAACATTAATGAGGTCACCTCTCAGTTTCCTCTTCTTCAAGCTCAATAGATGCAGCTCCCTCAGCTTTTCCTCATCAGGGAGGTGTTCCAATTCCTCCATCATCTTCTTTGGTCTGTGCTGGACTCCCTCCAGCACCTCTGTGTCGTTCTTGAACTGAGGGGCCTGGAACTGGACACAATACTCCAAATGTGGTCTCACCAGGGCAGAGTACAGGGGGAGAAGAACCTCTCTCAATCTGCTAACCTCCCAGGGTGGTGTTGGCCCTTTCTCCTACACTTCTCTCCAACAGGTCAGTCCCCAACCTATACTGGTACCTGGGGTTGTTCTTGCCCAGATGCAAGACTCTACACTTGCCCTTGTTATATTTCATTACATTTCTCCTTACCCACCTCTCTAGCCTGTTCAGGTCTCGCTGAAGGGCAGCACAGTCTGCTGGGGTGCTGGCCACTCCTCCCAGCTTTATGTCATCAGCAAACTTGCTGCTAGTGTACTCTAATCCCTCATCCAAGTCATTAATGAATAGATTTTATAGGACTGGTCCCAGTACCAACTCTTGGGGGACTTCACTAGATACAGGCCTCCAGCTAGACTCTGTCCCATTGACCATTACTCTCTGGCTTCTATCCTGCGGCCACTTCACAATCTTCCTCACTACCCAATCATCCAGTCCACACTACCTCAGTTGGGCTGCGAGGATGCTGTGGGAGACTGTGTCAAATGCGTTACTTAAGTCAAGTTAGACCACATCCACTGCTTTGCCATCATCTATCCACCTGGTTATGCCCTCGTGAAAGGCTATAAGGTCAAATTCTCTGTATTCCTAAGCATTGCTGTGGGGGTCATTTTGGGACAACCGCTTTGCTCATGAAGAATGCAAGTTGGCTGAACGCATGCTGTATAGTTAATAATTTGTTTCATGTAATCCCACTGAAGCTTTTTGTTTTAAATAACAGCTATCTCAGTCTGACTCTGTACCATTTGTACAGTCAGGCTACTCTTATACTCTTGTACGGGTTTTAAAGGAAGAGACAATTCGCCATCAATATGTTTCAGACCTCTTCATGTCTTTTTCAATGAGGTACAAAGTTGTATTTCTATCTTGGGGCTACCCAGACTAGCTATGTTAAAAACCTCTCTTTCTAGGGTTACAGAACACCATTTTCTCTCCCTGACAAGCCTGTCAGAGCATGAGAAACCAGGTTAGACATGCATTTATGGGCAGATTTAGGTGAGGTGCTTGCATATGCGTAGTGAATGTGTAAGGTGTCACACAGCCCATTAAATTATTGAATACAGTCTTTAATATTGCACATTTACGTGCACGTACCAAGTGACTCAGAGTGAAGACAGAAAATGTGAACAGAGATATACCAGTGTATGTCCCTGACAGCTAGCTGCAAACAGTATGAAGGCCAAATAAATGTAATTATTTATATTTTTACCCATTTTATTTACAATAAACATACAGTATTTTGAAAATGCTCTGCTTGTCTCTAGGTGTCTACCCGTGTTAGTAACTACTGGGCCAACACTTTTAGAAACAATCTTTTTCAATTACGTAGGAGAAATATTTGCTCTGCCAGCATGTCAGAAACTCTAAGCCTAGGTTTTCAGATTAAATTTTGCTGTACACATGAACGAAAAAAAAAAGGATCTCTGCAATATTGGTATGGTTGTCTCCTACGTAAAACCTGACATCTACACTGAATAGTGTGAGCTGACTTCCAGCTCTGCAGGGAGCTCCTGTAATTGGAATAGAAATGAATTAAGTGAATTGAGACTGGACAATAGGCATCCACCAAGAAGAGACTGGGATGTGAAAGCAGGATCTAAAGGCAGGGCTTGTGCAGCATTTTGTCATACTACATTTTGGTTGGAATCTTCAGCTGTTTAATCCTGTACCCTATGCATTATCTCCCACAAACAGATGTTTATGAGGCGTGTGCACCACATCCTGCGATACCTTGCCAACAGGTGAAAGTTATGCTAAAGCTAAATCACTCTGAGGGTTCAAAGCTTTTCCACAGCTTTGGCTAATATTTATCACTTGTAACTCAGAAATGGAACCAGAGGACTAGTTCATCCATTTTAAATCCTGTTAGTCTTCATGTATCAGTGATGTGTTGTGGCTACTACCTCTCATCTATCTGCATCTGCACAAAGAACTAAACATCTGTAAGGCTATATTAAAGATAGAACCTTTATATTACGGTAGAGCTGTTAACCAGCATGTGTGACAACTGTCTGCTTCCGTGGTCATTATAATCATAAATTTTTCATTTATGTGAAGGAAAACCATGAATGATTCCTCCAAAGCTACAGGCTTAAGTCTGAGTCGGGGTAACCTTAGAGTCCTCTTAAATTGTAGGTAAGCTTGATTCTCAGAGTATCACTTATGGCTCCTGCAGATGGTGGTTTTAGAGACTCTCCTAAAATCAAAATATTTTGTCATTTTATGTGTCTGAACACTCAGAGAGAGTAGTTACTCTTCCCTGATAGTCTTGTACCCTGTTGCATTCTGCCCTTTCCCTGCAGGATATGTAGACTTGCTTGACGACTTGAGTAGAGACATCATCTATTTAGTACCTGCTAAGGGTTTGGGGTTTTTTAAATCAATACTTTTGTTACTTTCTTAATTGATGCAGCCTTGCATCTAGCTAAGCATCTTGCAGGAAGGTACCTGACAGCTTGCTTTTCCTACTCTAGAAGGACCACTTTTTTTTGTCTGCTTTGAACATACCTCCTGCTTTCAGGTGATGACTCTCAGTTCCTGCACTGGAAGAGAATGAATGACTCTTCCCTATTCATCTTATCTCAATGAAAATTTTATGGAATTTTTTTCACAACTTTCCTTAGCTATCTCTTTTCCACATCTGCAAGTGCCTAAAATAGTTTCCATGCCCCTTTTTCCCCCCACATTTTTTGATGCTTTTTCCAGTTTTATTCTGGCTTAAGGTAAAAACATCACAATTTCCTTTTTCTGATACAGGACTAGCATGAATACGTGCAATTGTTTTCTTTGTATTGGTCTCTATTCCTTTCCTAATGGGTTTGAATATTTGCTTTCCTCACTGCAACTCAGCAACTGAACAGACAATTTCCTAGAGCTAAAAAAGCTCAAGGATGCAATTCTTAAGCAGCTACAGTAATCTCAAAGTCCATTCCATTACTTCTTCCATTGAAGCTGGAACTCTTGTTTGGGGTTGTGCATTTTTTTCCCCTCTAAGTGCATCAGTTTTTACTAGCATGGTATCACCTGTTATCATACAGTCACTCAATATCCTATGATTAATCTACAGTTCTTCAAAGCTGATTCTGGTTTTGAACATTTTGATTAATTTAATTTGTTTTAATTATTATTTTCTCTAAAAATCAAATTATAATCATATTATTGCTGTGTTCCTTACCATGTGATATAAAACCTATTTCTTCAGCTAAAATACAGATTAAACAATAGATGGTTTCAAATCCTAAACAAGGCAGACTACCAGTGATGGTTAGGATTAGGCTGAAACTGAAGTTACATACCCAGCTCCCCCTAAGACAGTGAGTGTTTCGATCTGAATCCAAGTGTTGTGATTCAAATGAACATTTTGTTGAAACATGAATCCAGTTACTGATGTGGAACTTTACAGCTTTCAGTTCCAAAGATGAATTCAGATCCACCTCTGCACTATACTTTCTGCACCATTTTTAATGGGACACAAAAATCTCGATACAGTGATGTACAACAGGGTACCCATTTTTAGCACAAAATAACCTTTTAAAATTATGAAGCGTATAGTGCGTATCCTTCGCGGAGTCCATTAACGATGCACGCAGCGTGCATTTGTTTAATCAATGGGAAAGAAGCCCTTTAAACTTTAGGATACAAAACTGAAGCCCCATAAACGTTTTTTACAGCTGCTTTGCAGCATTCACCTCTGTCCTGGCACACTGTATATTATATTGCAGGCCACGTAATGGTTTTAGTTTCATTTATAAAGTGATGAAAAAAAATCTAGTTTTCTTAAGCATGGCAAGAAGTGTGTGTTCCCAGAGTCCTGGGAGAACTGCCTTTGGACAGTTGCTTTATTTTAAGCATGTTTTAAACACAGACCAAACATTCAAAAGCATTGGTTTGCTTAACTTCACCAATAAAAATAAACAGCCAAAAGTGAACTTGGGCCTCTGCATGTTGAATTGATGGATACTTCATCAGCCTCCTTTTAAAAGTTATACAGTATGTGGTTTTCATTCTGTATTTCAGCAGCTCTTTCAGCTCACATTCATCTTGCCTGTTGTTAGCTGGCAGGTCATTCTCCCTCCTACACAGAACTTCATAAAAATCAGCCATTCTTGTGCCAGCATTAAAACTTAGTAGGGCTCTGGCCTCTTCTGAAGCCTGATAGCTCAGGTCTTTGTTACCCTGCTCGTCCTTTGACCAGAGACAAACATCCACATGTTACAGATCTCTTTGCACATGCAGGTCCTTTACTGACCATGTTTTCAGCTGTAAAAGGAAGGGGTCTGTCTTCCCAGCACCCGACTCCGTCATAATGAAATGAGAGAAACCAAGAGCTGAGTGTTGTCTGCTGCCTTCCAAGAGGCCCCTTTTTACTGCTCTCTACAGCCCCCGCCTTTGTTTTGTACAGACTGTGCAGTTTCATCATTCATTCTGACTGTTTGATTTAAGCTTCCATTCCCTGGGTCAGAAAGAGGCTGGCAAGGGAAGAAGGATGAAAGGAGGTGACACTTTGACAGCTCCTTTTTCACGGTAATGAGCAGAACTGCTCTTTCTTCCCCTGCCCCTGTTCACCCAGCCTTTTGCTTGCTTTATGAAGTCATACGAAGAGAAGAAATCACTGGTTCAGCTCTGCCTTCCAGAGACTGATTAGATAAACTGGAGAGCTCAGTCTATGGAGTCCTTGCTTTGTTTAGGGGTTATTTTCTGATTGTTTGCTCTTTATAATAACAGGTAAATGCATATTAATAGAATTAAAGCTTTCATTTGAGCACATGAGGCAGCAAAGCATCAATTATTTCCAGGTGACTTCTGTACCATGAGTCAGGCTTGTTCATGAAGCAGAGCTCCATTAATTTAGCTAGTGTATGACAGCCTGCCATGGAAAAGTTCATTTGCTTTGGAAGAAGAAGAATTACTACCTTTCCACCATTAATAATCTTCTCTTCCAAAAAGAACATTGTTTAATAAAAAGATAATTTAAATTACAAGGAACCTGTATCCTAACTAGCAGAAAAGACTTCTTTTATGCAAGGCAGTGCTGTTTGCAGAGGCAGAGCCTCAACTGATGAAGTTGGAGAACAGCAATTTAAGTATAAATGACTTCTAGTGCTTCACAACAAATGCCAGACCCTGGGGATCGACAGTTTCTTTGATTTGCATAAAGTACAGGTCTAAACAGTTCAAAACTCTCAGGATTTAGAACTGTAATAATGATTATTTGATGTGAATTCAGAACTCACTCATATACTGCACAGTATTTACATAGAAAGCTTCGAATGTATTTACTTTCTAAGGATCCCTATTTTTAAATGCATTTGAAGTACCATGCAGAAACTACATCATGATGAACAAAATACGGAAGAGAGCAAAGCAGGTAGGTAACAACAGGAGGTAAAGAAGCAGCAGCAGAACAGACCTAGGGTATAACTCTGATGCATAGAGATTAATCATCACTTTTCTGAAAGATCCCAACCTCCTGGCTCCTCTCATTCAAAGCCAGTACACTTTCCCAGGAAAATCCTGCCAGTGGTGGTAATATTGCATGGTCAAAAGACTTCTCCTTCACCAAACTAGCCACATCCCAGTCAGGGCTTTGGCAGGACACCCATACAGTCTTTCTGTCAGTATAAGATTAAGAGCATTCCTAGCTTTGGTTTTCTTACTCTTTTTCCTCTGCTAAAGGAATCATACCTGGGGACTGCGGCTGGTGCTGGAAATTAAGCAGAGCTATGTGTCTTCATTGATGTAAACACAAAGCTTTGAGCACAAGCTTCTTTCCTAACTGTTGTCTATAATGGTTCAAATGGCTGAATTATTAATCTGTGGAAAAAATGTTTCCCATTTAAGCAAACTGCCTCTTCAACATGAAATTAAATACTGTGTTATTCAGCTTTTCCCTTTATTTTTCTCTGTATGAGATCTTACCTGATGTAACCTCAATACACAACTAGTTTAAACTTTTTCCAAGTGTATTTTTGAAGGAGGAGCTATTCAGCCTGGTTACTTCGTCCAGGTCAAAATTAAATTGGAGCAGATGCTGTGAGTGGTCTGTCTGCTTACCTCATTCACACAGATCTGGCAAGCCAATGAATATATATACAGACCCCTTGATGCCTCTTATTTCTGTGCTACAGAGTATCTGTGAGATCTGTTCTTTCAAGGGTACACTTGTCCTGTGTGATGTAAAATCACTGAGATTTATCCCAAGTTACTGGTGTTTGAGCTGTGCAGCTCTGTGCCACTCAGAGCCTTGGGGTACTGAGGATGTGCTGATGCAGCAATGCTACCTTCAGCTCCAGAGGAGCTTTCCTGGGAGTCACAACATTAATGCACCACAAAATAACAGGAGCTCCTCCAGTCCCATACATACTTTTGGGAATCCCACCTTTGGATATTTGCTGATGCAGAAAAGGCTAGCATAACCTCCTTTTTGGCACTTGCCATACGCACTAGCTTTGCTTTGCTCTCCCACATTTCTGTGTTCTGTAATTTTGTGCTAATCAAGGTGCTACAGAGACCTGCCAACTCCAGGAGAGTGAAAATACTCTACTAGGAGCTCAGCTTAAACCTGGTAACACTCTGCTTTAAACTGGGCAGAAAACTCACCCTGTGCAGCTCCAGATACTTTTATGTTAGGTGATCTAATGCCAAGCACATGTGATAGGGTCAAGTACAGAGAATAAAAGCAGAGCAGATGTGCTGTGAATACCAGATTTTTTCAGTGTTATGATTAATGTGACACTGTGAACCTTCCCTGAAACATTCTGCTGTGAAAAGAGACTCTTCACAAAACAAAGCACAAGGCTCTGATTTTATTCCGTAGATTTATTGAAAGGTTTGGGGTCTTTCCACTGTAATCTGATTCCTAACGCTTGGCACACCTTTTCTTGCACTTGTGTGTGATGTGATGGCAATTAGTGCTTGAAGTTCAGGCACCCTTCAGAGGACATTTATTTCCATAAACAAGAAGGGACTGCAACACACAGTCAAGCACAGCCTCTACCTTATTTTTCAAATGATTTTACGAACCGTGCTGTGAAGGCTCAAGTTACTTGTTAAACAAAAGTAAATTTCTAAAGCTGCATCACACTCAAAGCTTACTTTTGACTTTGTTCAGCCTTCCCCTTTCACTCAATAAAGTACTTTCTTTATGTGAAAGAGCATTGGTGAAGAGAATACAGTCAGCATTCTGTGGTACAGATGTCTGCAACAGTGACCAACCTTCAGTAAATGCTTTACGTATTCAGCCTCTTGAAATTGAGCTGCAGTTCTGTGATCCTGTGAGGACACAGCTATCTATGCATTATTACCTATTTGGTGAGAGTCTTAGGTGAGTGTTATGAAAAGATACAAAAAACATACAGAAATTCCTTTTTTCATAGGTAAAGAATGATCTCTGCAATAACAACTAAAGGCTCTTGATGTATCTTACAACTTTCATGTCGCTTGACTTGAGCACACACTTAAGTTGCACATCTTGAATCATAGAATCACTAAGGTTGGAAGAAACCTCCAAGATCATCAAGTCCAACTGTCAACCCAACCCCACCCTGCCCATTAAACCCTGTTTCCAAATGGCACATCTGCACCTTTTTTGAAGACATCCAGAGATGGCGACTCCACCAGTTCCCTGGGCAGCCTGTTCCCATCCCTAACCACTCTTTCAGTGAAGAAATTTTTCCTCATGTCTATCTAAACCTCCCCTGGCACAACTTGAGCCTATTTCCTTTTGTCCTACTGAAGGAAGAGACTGACCAACACCTCTCTACAACCTCTTTCCAGGTAGTTGTAAAGGGTGATAAGGTCTCCCCTCAGCCTCCTTTTCTCTAGACTAAGCAACTCCACTTGCCTCAGCCACTTCTTATAAGACTTTTTCTCCAAAGTGTGGAACTTAGTAATGGATTGAAGCAAATACTTTGACCAGCTGATCCTCCTGCACTGGTTCTCCCCCTCTTCCTCCTCAAAATGTCAGATGCGCTTAACAGAAGTTTTACTTATAGTGCAGGACAGTCTTTTCTAGTTTTTTTTCAAGTTGCAGGGATGCAGGTTTTTGGTGGTTGTGACGGCAGGATTTTCTTAGGTTGTTTTACAGCTACAGTTCTGAACAGCTGAGATTCAAATTTCCAGGCAAGTATAGCAAATATGGGAAAATAACCTGAGTATCACAAAGAGCCAAGTGCTAGGCAGGCAAATATCAGATCGTTTCACTCATTCTGCTAAGCGGGCAGATGAGATCCTGATAAATTAAAAGAACTGTAGAAGTGTAGTGCACATGGCCAGTGATTCCACAGGAATTCTGGCTACATTAAGAAAATGAGTAAACAGAGCAAACTCCAGCAAATATTTGCAGTACTGCTAAGTAACTATCTGGTGTAATTAAAGATACAGAAATTGCCTATACTGTACTTCCTGACATCATTTCTTGGCTCATTCCCCAACCTGCTTAGAACCTGGGCAGTTTCAAATACAGATTGACTGTCTGCCTCTAGGTGACTAACCCTAGCAGTGTCTGAAGTCATGTGATTGTGTTTCAAGTCTTCTGATCTTGCCTGTGCTATCCTGAGGATGAGGTTTAAGAACTTGGGTTTCCCAAGGATTTGCATTATGGCAAGTTCCCAGTGAAGTCCTTGACTCAACTAATTTTATGTTCTAGATATTTTCCGAGGTCTCTAGATAATTTAGTATTTATATAGAGGGGCTTTCTGAGAAGTTAAGTTAATGATGAGAAAGAATAGTTGCTTGCGCATCCGTTAAAAGGCTGGATCTGCTTGAAGAAAGCTGCTGACACAGATTATATCTCTTGCAAATCGAAGGATAGACTTGAGTGGGTTGGTGCCTCTTGTATTTTCACATTTATAAGTTCCCTGCTCTTTTTTAGTGCATAAATTTAGTGCATAAAAGGCTTTTTTGTTGTTGTTATTGAGTTTTGCTTTGTTTATTAAGGATAACATATACACATTTCCCTTGAACTATTCTAGTGACTTTACTCATCATTGTTGACCTTGGGATGTCTTCAAGAGATAAGGCCTCCTCCCTTGCAAATCTTTCCATGCGCTAAGACTAATTTAGTTGGGCAAATTAGTCTGGTCTGCTTGAAAAACTGGGTTGTCGGAGTCTGTTCTACACTTTCTTGTCTGTTTTGTATCCTGAAGGAAAGTGAGGTCAGGACCAAAGAATAAATAACTGCTTCTTAGAGCTTTAGTAGAACCTCTCGTCTCCTTGGTGTAATGAATTTTTAAGGTTTATGAAGAAAAAAAAAAATCTTCCCTTTTAATTACTCAGGCAGAATGAAAAGTTTAAAAGAATGCTGAACACTCTGCTTGAAAGTGCATAAGTCTCTGCCTGAGCGCAGATGATCAACAATGTTTGATTTTCAAAATAACTTGGGTGAATTGACAGCAAAAAATGGCATGAGCGGAGTTCTAGTTGGTTCTCTTTTATCTCTAGAGGGCTTCAGTGGAGTCGTCAAGCACCTTATACTAAGTATCAGCTTAAGTGCCTGACTGAAGCTCTTGTTCATAGTCTGGTCCTTTCAGGACTGCAGCATGGTGGGCCTCTCATTCAAAGACCTTTAGTGAGGTGAGGAAGATGGGAGCGCCCTGGAAAGGACCCTTTCCTGCAGGTGCCTTTTCAAATGCAAATGGCTACAAATCCATCAGGTTTGCTAAAGGAACAAATGAGAGGCCAAATGTGTGGCTGTGTTGGCCATGTGTAACAAAATGGTCCTCCTGGAATCTTGGTGAGTTGAAGTGTGCTGTTAAAACTTTGTGACAGGAGGCTACAAACTCTGGGCTTGCAGATGCAGTTCTTTTGTAACAAGTGATTGCTCTTTTTATGCAGCACTCCCTACACTTATGTTAGGTGGCTTTCGCCTGAAGAGAGGTGGGCAGTCTTGTCAAGCTGGTAATTCCATTCCCAGAATAACCCAAATGCATCATGTTTACTGTGCTTCAGTCTGCCTGCAATGGGATCTGAAGTGTCAGGATGTGTCAGATGGATGGTATCAAAGGTTAATGCAATTCTGATGTCTCCAAATGGAACACAACAGCAGTAGTACTCAGCAACGACGTCCTATCACTGGTGAGTCAGGCCTGCCAGGCAGAATGCAATGTACTGCTAATATTTGATATGGAAAGATGCTGTACCTTTCCTCACCCAAGTGATCCACAGGGTTGTACCCAAGGACTACTCATGAGCCAGATTCTGTTTGATTTTGGTTCCTGTGAGAAAGCCCCTCTGTTCTGGGAGCTGGCCTTTCGAAGTGGACTGGCCTCTGATAGGGCTCCCAGTCTCACAAGATTATTGTAATGTGATGAAGTTTTTTCTTTAATTTAAAGTTACGTGTATGAAATTAATCTTTGATTTTTGCTGGCACAAGACAAAATAGAGAACACGTTATATCAGCCTTTAAAGTTTGAGTACTAAAAGGTACCCATTTTCTGGAGGAAAGACCATAAAGGAGGAGAGTTGTGCAACACGTTATCAAGGAACCAGATGAACAAAGGAGATGAACAGCTGTCACTAAGCTGCTGGTTGAGTTTCCAGGCACTAATTTAAGGGATATTAGCTGCAGAAACACTGACTGTACAGCTTCTGCAGAAAAAACATTCTTCCTGGTATAGGAGAGGTTAGCGTGACTCAAATTACACAGAGAAGGTCAGGAGGAGACCCCTTTGAAAGGCAGCTGCATGTGGCAGCTCCTGCATATGAAATGACAAAATGAACTCCTTTGGCTTGGACTACCTTTTTGTTCCTGCTGACTTGCAGTCCACTTTTATCTTCCCATCCCCAGGGAAGTATGTGCTGGCTGCTGTTGAAGGATGGCTACAGTGGGTTCAACAAATGGTGCCTGGGCTGAGGTGTGGGAGGACACTGGGACACAGCAAAAGCAGGCCCAGGCCAGAACAGGGGAAGGATCCTTGTGTGAGGCACTGCTATTGTGCTTGCAGTGATTCATTCCCCATGCAGCAAATATGGCTTTAGTGAGAAACTGGAGAAAGTCACTCGAGTATACACCCTGTAACTAAGAGTCCAGCACTGAAAAAAGCCAGAGAACTGGCCATGTTGCCCATATCAGACTTAGCACACAAGTTTCCTTCTGAATAAATACACTGTAATGGATCCAAAGGACAGGTTTTGCTAGTACCATGGGAAGCAAGTATTATTTATGTTAAACAGAAGTGAAAGGTTCTTCTTGCATTTGAAATGAAACTAGCCCTTCTGTAGAATGAGATGCCACAGTTTCTTCCAGGTCGTTAGTGTATTTAATTTGTTCTCTACCACTTATAACAGTATCTCTCATTATCACTCTTAGTGAAATCAAAATATGCCTTTAAAATGTTTCAAATGAGATGTGACTTGCTTCATTTATGATTGTTCTACAACTAGAGACACACAAGTAGTCTAAGCTTTGTATGACGGGAACCACCTTCACCTGCTACTGTTAACTTCTTGAAAAAGCTCTGTGGATATTTGGCAGTTCTATGTAATTTAGGGCTTCTTACAGCAACAGTAGAAGAAATTATCAGATGCAAGCAGAATTAGAAAATGGAATGCAATGACATCTGTTCATTTAGAATGATGTGAGTGCGCTTACAGATGAGGATCTGCGAAGCATTGTTTTATTGATGCTTCCTGAGTTCAGTTCCCTGACCATTCTTACTGAGTGCCCTCAGTCACTGCTCCTCAGCTGTCATTGCTCTTCTCTGAGGACGTACTGATTGTCTGTGGTTCTGTCCAGGCTTTTGTGTGGTGCAGCAGCACATCTACATCACAGCCTCCATTCCAATTCTGTGAGATAAATTGCCAAGATTCACTTAATCTTACAACCAGCAAGTAGTTGGCATTGATGACAGTAGTCAAGCAGAAAGTTGTCCAGATTGTCTTTATTTCATGTCTAAATTTTAATTAGTAGAGCAGTTTTGCAATGCCTACATTTGAAATACATGTTGTCATTCAGATTGGAAGTAACCTACTATCAACAATTTCTTTTGTGAATCACCATTTCCTTCTTAAGGCTTTTCTTTCTACACTTAACAGAACTGATTCTGTATCAGTTAGGAGTATTTCTATATTCCTCTCTTGTTCTTGGATTATTCATTTGCATCTCTTTCACCCCTCTTGTTATAATTTACAGAGCAAATGATAACCTGAGGAATTATTGAAAAGATCAGGATGCTGTATTGTAAAAGAAAGGGAAAATTGAACTACTTCCTATACAGGATAACCTAAAGCATAACTTCTTAGAAAAATTAACACTAGTGACTTTTGACGGAAATGAAATGAGGAAATTATGCCAGAGGCTCCTATCTTCATATTTCTAAGAGAATATGAGGGGATGAAACGAGCCTCTCTGCATTCCATGTAAAAAGAATTTGTACTCATTAACACATATAAATGCTGATGGATAATTAAGTAATTTGGGAGACAGACCATGTGTATGGGAAGCATTTTTGGTATTTTATGACCCCTTCAGCTGACCTACGTAATTACTGTGCTGCTGGCTATAACAGCAACATAAAATCTTAGTGAATGTCTCCATTATGAAGCCTATTTAAATTCTAAATTACTTTTCTTCTTATTTGTTACACTGGGATCAAAGAAGGTGGTCACATTGTTAATCCCTCCAAAGCTATTGAAAAGCATCTGTAAATTTTATTAAGCAGTCACTTTCTAAGCCACCTTCAATGTAGTATAGAAACAGCCAACTTACATTTGGAAAGAACAATGCACATCAGACCAATCCAATTTCCTTTTCTGACAAGGAAAATGGCTGAATGGATATAAAGAAGCAGAAGATGTGGTGTTTTTACTTTAGTTATGTTTTCATAAGTGGTGTTCTTATAAACAACCCTTGGGACTATATTAGAATACACGTCACCTTCACCTGGACCAAAACTTACTGGAAAAAACAGAGCTTAGGGAATAGATGTGAATGGTTTGCTCTCAGATAAGGACAGTGTATGGGGTGGTGGTCACCAGAGTGTGTCCTGGCACCTACACAGTGCATTCATTTAGGCTCCCAACTTTGAAAGAGAAATTAAGAGTATGCAGTGGACACCAAGGTGCAAGGGAATAACAGCAATGTGGATGTTAATCTCAATTGCACCTTGAGAAACTAGAAGAATAGTCCAAAAATGGAAAAGCTGGACTTCAGTAATAACAAATGACCAGTCCTGCACCTAGGAAAGTGAAATCCAGTGCACTGGTACAAAGTGAGAGTTCTGTACCTCTGGTAGAGTTCTGTACTGGGCCGTGCTGTATAGAAAATGGGACTTGCTGTACTGACATTGTGAATGATGCAGTTTTCTGTACAACAGCAATGAAAACCAGATAATTTCTTGTGACATCTTCTTCCTCTGAAATGAATTTAAAAATTTTTTCAGTAAAGAATCTCTTAAAATGTACCTTCAAGGTATCTGAGCTGACTCATTAAATTGACAGGTAACCAAAAAAAATGAGAAGACTATGCATTTCTAAAGGTGAAGAAAGGGGATAAAACCTACATGTATCCAGTGTAGGAAGAATATGATGTGAATTTGAAGGCAATTATCTATAAAGTATTTGGTCAATGAGATTGGCTTAGGAACCTAATAATATGAAAGCGACACTTTAAACCCTGACAGAGGAACCTGTGTACTCAGAAGAGTTCATGTTTGCGTCATGCAAACTTCAGTTAGCAAACTTTTACCAGAGATGCTTGTCACAGCGTTTTTATTAGGTGCACTAGCTTAGGAAGGCATTTAATCACTTGCTGGTGCTTAAACACTTTACTGAACAGATGCAAACAATGTAATTTCCTGAGTTAGGATTAGAATTTAAATTTACTGTTGTGATCCCAGTCTAAGTGACAGCAAGTTGGTACAAGGTGAAGGTCTAGATCTAGACTGAGATTGCTTAAAGAGCTTTGAAAATCTCACCCTAAAAGAAGAAATTATTTTCTTAACAAACATGGAAGTATAAATAGGAACAGCATGTAAAGCTCCAGACCGGTCCCATTCTTGAATACAATCCTTTCAGAAAGAAATTAGACTTTATCTGGGGTAAAACAGTGGCATATTAAGCCAGTTAAGGTGAATTCTCAGTAGACATACATGCAATCTTACATGCTTTTACAGTATACTTGAATTCCCACCCATTTGTCTCTACTGTTCCCCTGCAGCAATCATTCCTGCCAAGCCTAGATCCTGCTTACACGCTCAGAAACTGGAGAAAACTGCTCACTGGAACACTGACATAAATGCATACTGACCTAAATAACATTTCGGGTAACACAGCTGCCACCTGACAGTCTGAGAAACCAGTGGGATATGGCAGCTGTCCCTCCATCTCTACACTCTGATCAACACATCAGCATCTCGTCAGCATATCGCATACCTGAGGCACTGTGGGATATGACACAGTCATCGTTAAGCAGCTCTGCTGTTGAAGTGTTTAAGCCAAGATTGGTATTAAATGGACAGGGAGTTTTATGACCAACACAGAGTAAGAGTCAGTAAAGGGTCTGGCACAGTACTTTATAGCTAACACAGAATCAAGACTAAATAAAGGGTCTGGCACGTGGAAGACAGCCTGGTCCTGTGCTAAAGGATCTAAAAAAAGGGGTGTAGTTTCCAAGTGGTCAGTCTAGCACACCATTCCTGAGCTTTACACTCACTTTACATTAGTGTGCCATTTAAAACTAAATATTATAAGTCTTACAAAGAATATATAATTTATATTTTTAAACCCACAGTACTTGTTTGGTGTGTAACCCATAAAAGATCCTGCTCTGCAAGGCCCAGCTGAGGTTTGTTACTGTCTTTAACTAGTTCATCTCTACCTGTTTAATGGTGATTCTTTTTAATCCTTCCTCATACTTTGGAAAAACAATTCTGCAGGACAGGAACTCATCTTAAGACTTTAGTGTTTATACCAGGGAGAACTTGATAGACTAGACAAGTAGTGTGATCTCTCCAAGCACTGGGATTTGTATGATGTCATCTATCATTCTGTACTTCCCCCTCCCTGCCCCGGGGTTTTAAAATCCTATAGATGTTTAAATAAATGCTTTTTATCTTCTACAACCAAACAGGTATAAACATACACACTGCATACAGAATGACACTGGATAAAATGATTATTTTTAGAAATTTCCTCACTTCATAAACAATACAATAGCTATGATGCTACAAATAACTCATGATGAGTTCTTATAAGCAAACAGAGGAAGTGTAAGTTTAGGAAGAGACAAAGAGTTCAGAAGAGACAACGTATTGAAATACTAGGTGTAGTGCAGTTAGGAAAACATATATAAATATTAGCTTTTCTTTGGGTCACTAAAAATAGGAACAAGACTTCATTCCATAGGTCATTTTGAAACTTGGGCAGAAGTGCCTAGAACTTAATAACCGTCAGTGCTTCCAAGTTCTGTCTAGGATAAAAAGCAGCAAAGGCCACCTTTCTAAGTTTTGGAAACATATTTATTTATGCTGTTAGGAAAGTGGAGTTTAGTGCGACAAAAGCAGGTGATGATGTGTTTTCCATTTGAAACTCCCACTGTTATTACATATTATTGTGTGCATTTAGGAAAGTATTATAACTTTTAGCTTCTGGGGCATAACCTATTCTGTCAGTGAAGAAGCAATGAAGTCACAGCAGAGTTTAAACCTGCTGGTCAGAACTTGGCCTTGTGCTCCCCTCTAATTTGACAAGCTGAAGAGCTTTCCTAAGAAAGCTAGCTCTGATTACAGCTTGCGGTGTTCCTAACTAGCAGGAAATGACTAAAATGATATTAGCTAGTTAAGATGAAAAATTAAGTGTTGGGAATGGATTCTGAAGGACTGTCAGTGATTTCTTCTTGAGGCATTACTATGTTGAGTCCTACTGCTGGGTGCTTGAGGAGTAACTTCAGCAATCTGTACATCTGTATCCTTAGTTTGGCCTACCTTACACTGAACATATCCTGTTCTGTTATGGATCTCTACCAAGAAAATTGATAAGTAGTTTCTAATTTCCCTCTGGCTATATTTTAGAAGACGTATCTGAAGATATTTACCAAATTACAACCAGTGGTTTTCAAGCTAATTTGTATTCTATTGATTTTTAAAAGCATTTTTTGACAGACTCAGACTTACCTATAGTGCTGCAGTTCCGATTCTAGCTGCTGAATGTATATTTGCAGATGGGGCACTTCGTTAGCTTTCACTTCTAGCTCCTTCACTTTGCCAAGGCTGTTAAGGACTGCACGTCTTGCCTCTTCAACCTTCTTCCTCATTTCTGCTTGTTCCCTCTTCAGGTTACGGTTGCAATCTTCCAGACTGGCCAGAGCTTCCTGGGAGCTCTTCAGCTCTCTTTCCAACTCTTGATTGAACCTAATTGCTTCTTCAATTTGCCCATCCCTGGAGCTCCGGATGATTTCCACTTCCTTTAGGACACTTTTAAGGCACTTGGTCTGGGACTCTGTTAACAGTCTCTTATTCCCTATAAAACAGGTCCCATCTTCCTTATGCTTAGCATGGCTTCTCCGCAGTCCTACCTATAATGCACAGAAGCAGAGAGCAGGAATATGGTTTAAAGCAAATGACATTTTAACCAAGACTAAAAATGTCCGGATGGCTGGATTGTGGTTTGTTGGTTTGCTTTTTTTTTGTGTAATATATAGTTGATCAGCAGCTAATAAGCCACTTACCTTTGTGAAATACAGGGATGAGGAAACCATCTCTGGAAAGCAAGTTTTTAATAGGTATATATAAATTTAATTGTAAAGCTACTCATTAAAGTGGAAAATTAGGTTATTGCACAAGTTTCTGAGTAGCTGAAATGTCATTATAATAGTCTGTCTTCAAAAGGCAAGCAGTATTCTAAAAAAATATTTCCAGTTATGTTCTTTGTGCTCAGTAGAAGTAAATACTGCTGCTGGTGGTGTTCTTAAGCTCTAATCTTTTGTCCTTCTGAATCTTTCTGGGGCCTTTGACTGGTGACTTGGTGTTTGCCTCAGATTTCCTTTTGCTTTTCAAATTAAAACAGTAAAAGTGGCTTTCACCTGCCAAGCTGGACAATGTGAAGCCAGCTAATGCAAATGAAAGCATCACGTGAGGAAAGAGAGCTCTGTGAGGATTGTGTTAGTGTTAAATCCAACCTGATCAGACCCACCAGAAGAACTCATCAATGCTTTGCCTGTTCTGTGCTGTTTCATGCCAGAGTAGTTTAACTGTTGTTAGGGAGGTAAATGTTTCACGTGATCCAATGCAGCAGAAACAGAAACCAGCCACAAAATTAATGGGGCTCTGCAAAGAATCCAGAGAGTATTCATCAGAACTCTGAACTCTTAAGGCCATGCTCTGAGGAAACTACCATAAATGCCTAACTGGTCTACAGCTGCCTGATCACATATGCAATTGTGATCATAAAATTGCATTTTGTACACAATACACATAGGTTTAGCTTGGAGAAAGGGAGACTGAGGGGAGACCTTACTGCTGCTGAAAGGACAGCAACCTCCTAAAAGGAGGTTGTTAGGTGGGGGTTGGTCTCTCCTCACAAGAGGACAAGAAGAAATAGCCTTAAGTTGTACCAGGTTGATGTTTAAGTTGGACATTAGGAAGAACTTCTTCCTGGAAAGGGTCATCAGGCCTTGGAACAGGCTGCTCAGGGAGGAGGTTGAATTGCCATTCCCTGGATATGTTTTGAGGTCATGAAGATCTGGAGCTCAGGGTTTAGTGGTGGCCTTGAGACAGTTGGATTAATGGCTGGCCTTCATAGTCCTAAAGGTTCTTTTCCATGCTAAATGATTCTGTGATTCTGTAACTGCAGGTGCTGTTGAAAGAGCAGGATTATGCAGCTGGGATGTTAAATTGACATTATCGCAGGGTGCTGTTCAGTGCATCCCTTTAGCACGTGTAACATCAGACTGGGAACAACACCACTGAAGACTTAAAGACTTTTTAAAGACCGAAGGATTCAAAGTAACTGAACTTTGCAAAACAGTTATTGCCGACCAGGAAAGTGACCCTCGGATTGTGCTGCCCTTCTTTTCTACCCTGCTCTGGAGGTCAAATGGGCTGTTCACTGCGGGTTCTCCAAGAGCAGCACCTTTCCTCCAGCACAGGCTTTTGAGGCCAGGTTGGATGGGGCTCTGAGCAACCTGCTGCTCGAGTGGGAGGAGGTGTCCGAGCCATGGCAGTTGGAGTTGCGTATCTTTAAGGTTCCTCCCCACCCACTCTGTGGTGGCACGGGAGTCTCGCCCTCACCTGCAGGGCCAGGCACCGCGCGTCGCTGCTTTGCAGGGCCGCCCGCATGTCTTCCACCAGCTCCCGCAGGCTGCTGTTCTCCTCTTCCAGCCGGGCGATGCGGTCCTCGGCCCGCTCCAGCGCCACCACCTCCTCATAGCACTCGGGCGAGCAAGGTTCCGCCGCGGGGGCCTCCTCGCGCCCCGCGGCCCCTCCAGGCCGCCCCAGCACCGCGGCGGTACCGGCCGGGGGTCGGCGGCGGCGGCGAGGGCTGCGCAGGCGGATCTGCGTCTCGATGTGTTCACTCTC